>WYDI02031001.1:53517-102322 GCA_009867235.2 Psittacus erithacus
ACGAGGATGATCAGGGGACTGGAGCACCTCCCGTATGAAGACAGGCTGAGAAAGTTGGGGCTCTTCAGCCTGGAGAAAAGAAGGCTGCATGGAGACCTCATAGCAGCCTTCCAGTATCTGAAGGGGGCTATGAGGATGCTGGGGAAGGACTCTTCATTGGGGATTATAGTGATAGGACAAGGGGCAATGAGTTGAAACTTAAATAGGGGAAGTTTAGATTGGGTATAAGGAGAAAGTTGTTTACTGTAAGGGTGATGAGGCACTGGAATGGGTTGCCCAGGGAAGCTGTGAATGCTCCAACCCTGGTGGTGTTCAAGGCCAGGTTGGACAGAGCCTTGGGTGACATGGTTTAGTGTGAGGTGTCCCTGCCCATTGCAGTGGAGTTGGAACTAAATCTTAAGGTCTTTTCTAACCCTAAGTATCCTATGATTCTAAGTTATAGAGAAAAAAAAAAAAAAAAAACAACAGAGAAAATCAGAATTTTTGAGTTTGGTTAAAGTGGTAAGAAGCTGTAGGATTTTCTTTTTGTTTTGAGCTCTAAATTTGAAACGGACTTATAAGTCATGTTCCTGTCACACTCCCCTTCTTATATTCAATTCATTCACCCATGCTGGACTGGTATCAACAATAAGAACAGGTGCATTATAAGTAGAGAAACAAAGTGATTAGCTTTTACTCTGGTAGACTTGAAGAAGTAGTTCTGCTTTCAGGAAACATTTATCATTTAGAAATGTCACATAAAGACACCAAGCAGACAACAAGCAGCAAACTTTCCTAGACTGGGAAAACAGTGTCAGAGCAGTGATTGACACTTTTTGCCGGAACTACATGGTCTTTGATCTAATAAATGGAAATATCATTAGAAGGGGTAACTCAAATACCTGTAGGTATGAACACTTGTAAGGACCTTTGCATACACTTTAAATGTCAGTGTTCAAGCATGCAAACTGGTCTGTCTGAGGAAGAACATTCAGAACAACAACCAAGGGTTTGTTGTTGTCTCTTTCTCTAGGCAATCTTTAATGTTACCAAATATAACCTGTATTACATATGTGCATTTCCTTTCCCTTAAAACCTGCATTGGTATCCACAAAACTTCTTTCAAAGTTCCTCCACAAAGTCTTGTTTGCCTCTGTACAGTGGAGGGAGTATACAGTAGATGGAGTCCTGAAGGACAGAGAGAGCATCTTCACAAAGGAGGAAATTAAGCCCGTCACCCAGGTATCACTAAGTAACTTCTGAGTAACCTGGAGGTGAGTTCTTCTTGAGAAAAGGATACCCACTTGGATAAATCCCCCCTAGAGGGATTGACTATGGAAATGTTCTGTTCTGCCTGGTTGCTAAAGGAATTAATAAGGAAATGGACAGAAGCAGGTTCTGCAATTGTTCCATGCTGCAGACACCTAACATTTCATTTTTCTCTAAAAAACAATAAAAATGGAATAGCCAGGGAGCTTTCCTAGCCAGGATTTTACTCAGCAAAACGTTTCCAAATGGAAAACAAGCACATCCACCGGGTTTCAGTAGGTATCATGGAGGTTTCCATTGCCAGTCCCTTGCCAAACCCACATGAAAAGTCCTTTGCTTGAATAGATGGTGGCATACAGGCAACTTTTCAGAAACCCAGAATTATACAAAATATGCTGGAATTCCTTTTCCCCTGGCATAGCAGGAAGGAAAGCACTAGATGGGTAAAAGGCTTCAAAAATGCTTCTTAAAGGTCTGGAGACATTTTCAGGATAGCAGGAAGGAAAGCACTAGATGGGTAAAAGGCTTCAAAAATGCTTCTTAAAGGTCTGGAGACATTTTCAGGATAGCAGGACTGTTTTTTTGTCAGTTTACCATGAGTGAGGATTAGGAACAGCTACATTGGGGGATTTTGCTGTTGCCAATGAGCGTGGCCAGAGGAGCTAGGAAATGTACCAATTTAATGATGGATCTAGGGGCTGTCAGAGGGTAAGTAGAGAAAACATTAATGCTGTTCAAGGACTCCTCTTTACAGGAGAACTGAGCTAGCAAAAACAAGTGCCAAGGTCCTGACTGAGCAGATGAGTCTGTTGCTGGGCACGTATGTTGAGCGAAGGCTGCTGGGATACTCTACAAAAAATTCCATGATTTGTGTTTTCTTGCTGGGACATCCAGCCAAACCACTGAAGATGAGAATCGTCCTTGTATTATTAAGAGGCCAATTCTAGAAGGATCTGTAAAAAATTGTAGTTCTCCTCCCTGGCTACTGGTCTGAAGGAGGACACCTTACTTCTTCTGGATCATATGTAGATAATTAGGTCCACTTTCCTTGTACTTCTTCTTAGGGAGTGAGCCTCAATAAATTCCAGATGAACACATTTTTTGTTTTATTTTATTTTATCTTGTTTTCTTTTGTTTTGTTTTACCCAAGTGGTCTTCACTGGGGGCTGAAAGCCAAGCTGGTAGATTTTTCTTGTATTATCAACCTTTGGAATGTATCTCTCCCATTGTTTCAGCTCCCCTCCTTCATATTCAGTAGTGAAATGTGTAATTTACACTTCATTTTTAAACTGGTTTAAGCCTTTCATATCATGCAAGACCTCAGAGAAAAAAAGAAAGAATGCCCCACTAACTCCTACTTTAATTACTTAAAATTTTTAGTATTAATTACTACTGTGTTAGGCTCTATACAGAGACATAGCAGGATGCAGATTTTCATAGCTATTTCCAGCTGAAGAGTAGGAAACAGGAATTCAGAGCAGGTAGAGGCTGAAGAATTGAGACCTTGAGTCACTCTCTTGACTGCAGTGTTAAGAAGCAATACGTTCCAGCCATATCTACATTGAAGAGCAATTTAGAAAAATTAAAGCTCTGAACTCCTCTGTGCCAATATCTGTTCAACAGAGGAAACCTTCAGCTATTACATACTTCATTAAGACATTTCAGTTTGATGTCTAATGTTTAATGGCATGAACCCTGGCCTAAGGGTCTAAGAGTTGGGTAATTTAAGTATCTGCAGTTTTTATTGACTTCACTTGGGTGGATAAGTGTCTCTCACTTCTCAAAAACAAATTGATGACTTTTTTCAGCGAGTTTCTGTAAGGAAAAAGAATTTAATTCAGAGCTCATTAGTTCAACTTGGAGACATTTGGTCATCTGGGTCATAGGCTTGTAACTTTCCTCTGAACACATGTATCTGTCTATACTCACACTAGGACAAAAATCTGTGCTTCCCAGAACCAGACTTGCCTGTGCTAGTTCCAACCAAAGAGGGGAATGAAAGAACTGGCATTTGAAAATGTAATTAATACTAATGGAAAATAAATAGATACATATGTTCCCTGTGGCCCGTGATGGTCTTTTCTGAGAATGCTTGTTCATACTTAAGAGCAACAGTCAGTGGGTGGTTTTCCAGTGAGCAATCACCTCAGGCTGAAATTTAGGAAGAAAAGGAGAGGAGCCAGATGTTCTGAGCAGAGGGCTGAGCACCAACAGGTTCAGTGCCTGTCCTTGGTAAAGCCTATAAGGCAAAGGACCTCTCACCATAGTCCCATACATCCAAGCCTTGTCCAGCCAAATGCATCTTGATTCTAAAGTTTGGATGGAGCTGGGTCTATCCCTTCCACCCATCTGAGCTGAACTGGAACTGGGCCACTAGAAGGGTCTGGTTTTGATTAACCTTCTCATTCATGCAGCATCAACCAGCTTAATTTTTTTATTATTGCTGTGAGAGAGAAAAAATAAAGAAGGAGTTGCCTGGCATGGTGCAGCCTGCAGCTGTTTCATCTGAATTTCAGAGAGCAAGAGAGGAAGTATAGAGAGACTTGGCTAAAATGGAAAATGTTAAAGGGGGATCGCATACATAAAACACATCTGCTACTGGGCAAGGGTCTAACTCCTGGGCCAGAAATCTGGATTGCAATACCCTCTCGGAAGCTTGGAAATAGCATCTGTATTGATTGATGTTTGTCCTTTTTCTTTTAGCCAAGCCCTCTTTCCAGCTGCTTGGTTGTTTTGACACAGCCTGAAATTCATCTTTTCTTTCTATTCTTTTTTTCCTCAAGATCACAACCTCCTGCTCTTGGATCCTCTTGTATAGAGGCTTTTCACATGGGAGCAAAAAACTTCTGCTCTGCACAGAATTTCTCCCTGCACTGAAAAGACCGAACTATCATTTAGATCACCTTGGGCTTGACATTCCTTCACCATAAGGAGTCGATGTCTACAGTCACTGTAAAGTGAGAGTCATTTTTGTGTCTTCCAGTTTATGCTGCTGTCTATCTAGCTTGTGGAAGCCAGTTGCACCCACTACACAAAGCACTTTTGCAAGAAAGGATGATGCAGCTCCTCAGAAGACTCTTCATAATGTTGATTGACCTGGCCCAAGAGCCCAGGCTTGGTGAGTGATATGATTTTTCGCCTTCAAGTTCAATCCGGAAAATTTTGTTCAGGACTACTACTTTGGCATCTTTTATGTCCTTAAAATTCCAGAATGATAAAAATAAAGAAAATAAATTAACAGAAATATAAGTTAAAATAATAATAATAATTATTAATAATAATAAAGAAACATCAAGACAGAGAAAAAAAAAAAAGGACCAAAAAGCAACATTATGATTCTTGCATTGAGTCTTATTTCCCAAGTAATTGAAAGAAATGAAAAAGGGCCAGTTTCCTAGGTGAACACTGCAGAAGTGTACATGGACTTCATTAGTTTCCCAGAGGTTTAAACAGAGCTTGACATTTTACATTTCACTGAACATTACGCTCATACAATGGGTTGGGTAGTACATTTTTGAGCCAAAAGCTTTCAAACAAGGGCGTCTAACTCCCTGAAGCCAAATCCTTGTTTCGGCACCTAAAATTTCTGAACACCCACAGCTTTTTCTGATTTTGATTAGATTTGTTTGTGCTCAGCACTTCTGAGAAACCCCTTCTGATTTTGTTTAGGTGCCTGTTGGCAGGGGTGTCCACACTTCAAAGAAAAAAAATTAAGAGAGGAAGAAAATGGAAAATAAGCAGTATTCTTAGCTTGAGATGGCTTACAACAGAGGTTCAAATTCAACTTTTGGATCTTTTATTGGCCTAATCCAAACCATTCTGAATTGGTTTGGCTCCACTAGAGCTCTAAATGATGTTGACTAACTTAGGCTAGCTATGCCCAATTAAGAACATCTCTAAAAGACTTTTTTTTTTTTTTTTTTTTTTTGCATAGATTTACTCCATTGATTTCTGCATGTTACCTTAAGGATCATAGCTGAAATATTTTGCCCCGGGACCTTACTTGCTGCTCTCCAAGAAGCAACATGATCAAGGCTGGGGAACATTGTTCTCTCAAATCATTTTCACTGCCAGAACCCATGATCAGTTCTCAGCACAGTCTATATACAAGACAGCAGGTAGCAGGCAGAACCAGAAACCCCTTATAGAAGGGCTTATGTCCTGCCTGTTTGTACCTGCATGAAGAGCAACAAGCAACAGAATTGATTAAAGTGTGGGCCCAAGGCTTATATATGAAAAAAGCTCTATGGAAGAACAAATCAAGATAAGCAAAACAGCAGGAAGTTATTCAGTGCCCAGCAAGTGGTATCCCAAGGAACAAAACCACTGGGATAGGTCATCATGGGTCATGAACAAGGTAAGAGAGTCTTTCTCCTTCTAGTTTCTATGTCTCAGTTCCTCGTGTCTCCTGCCATTTTCACACAATTCCTAGTCTTTCTTCAGACAAATTTCCATTGGTCTTTCCAGAGGAAGTACTGAGTAACAGCTGAGTCAGGTTCTGAAGACTTGAGTGTGTGATCTTCTACATGACACACTGCAAAAATACACTTCACTGTTGGGTTTGGGAACAAGGGAAAGGAAAAACGTAGTTGCAGGTGCACCCCTTTCCCCCAGAAAACAAAGGACTGAAGAACTTTTTAATCTTTCATAATATTTTGTTTTATACTTTTTTTTTGGGGGGGGGGGGGAGGGGAAAGAAAGGAAGGGGAATGTGAGCATCAGATTATGTAACTTTAAATAATGTGGTTTTACTTAAAATCTAATCAACATCTCCCACATCAGACAGTAAATGTGGTGTTGTTGAGCAGGATTATTCCTGATCTCTGCTTTGTCTCAGCTGTGGATTGAGATGTGTAATGTTATCCTGTTAAATATCTTAACTATATGGGCTGCAATTTCATGGCAATTATATGACAAGGGAAGTGCTCAGCAAGACAGTCAAAACCCAAAAAATGGGGTGGGAGTTTGGGATTTTTTTGTTTGGTTGGTTGGTTTTGGGATTATTTTTTATTTATTTGTGTATTTATGCCTTTACTAAGCTATATTTTTTGCCCTGCAATGGAAGAAGACTAGAACTAGGACTTATACCTGCAAAGTGGGTGCTCAGCAGCAGACACACACAGCTGCATGTATGAAACTATCCTCAGCTCATCAAGATAACAACTATATCCCACCCCACAACCTTAGCCAATGTTCTCTCTCTGAATTGGCTACTGGATAGTGTTTTTTCCTATTTGGTATATCTTTCATGTACACAGCAATGAAGATAAACATGAGGAGCACTTGGTGTCAAGAAACAGTCTTGTACAGAGTGTCTGCATGAATTCTCTCAGCCCCTTATATGCAATAGAACAGAACAGAACAGGGCATTTCAGTTGAAAGGAACCTGCAACAATCATCTAGTCCAACTATCTGACTGGAAGTGATCAACACTGAGTTACTGTAGTTCCCAGTCCAATTCTAGAGGACGCTGCAAAGCTGAAGTCTGTTCTGTGATGAATTTATTTCCAGCCTCAAAATGAACCTTTTATTTCTCTGTCAGTGGCCTGCTCTGAACAACTTCAGGGTATTTTACAAAGCTGAGCTCATTTAGTGTTGGAGTCAAGATGTAATGTCACTAAACTCTGCATTGAAATATTTTTCCAACACGGTAACTGATTCTTTTCACACAAACTTTCACTGAAGGTGTAATGCTGTGTGTTTCCTGTCATATCTGACAATGAAATGTTGCTGTGGAGTCTTTCAAATTACTTGTAGCGCATCCCACTCATCATTGCATTTCACCTGTGATGGCACACCTACTAGCTGGATATAACTAGTTTTTAAAATTATTTTGCAATTAATTACATGAAACCTGGAGTTATACAAATTCTAGAATCTGACATCTTCATTTAGACAAAACTCACATGCAAACCAAGAGGAATTTGGTTTAAGAAAGGAATTCAGAATCTGACTCAACAGTAAATTAGTTAGTATTAATACTACATTAATATGGTTCATGCGGAATACACAGTGAATTACCATTTTTTTAGAAAGTCAGAAGATTTGTATCAGCAGAGAGATTACAAGTCTTCATCCTAAATGGGAAATATATTGGGTTACAAAGCACTCCTGGGTTTAATATTTGTGAAATTGAAGATAAGAAGCATTTGAATCTTGTTCTGACACCTGCAAACTCATAAAGCAGAGCAGGTAAAGTAGCATCTATGCTGGCTGAGTGTTTTAGTTCCTGGTGATTCACTGTGATTAAGGCCAGGAAAACTGAAAAAAGGGGGAAGATATAATAGTAGCAAGTTAAAAAAAATTAATTTCACATGTGCCAAACAGACAGCTAATCAAGTCCTGGACTTGTCCAAGTTGGCTGTTTCCTAATGTCCTGCTGTTTTAGAGATTTGATTGGATCCCTCTGTACTTTTTAATGCTACCAAATAAATGTAAGTACAATTGCATAAAGTGTAATCCATGGTGTGGTATATTTGAGCTCATGAGTTCCACATGGCTACAGGAATCTGTTTTAGTCACTATAAAACACTAACAGTCTATGGATCATCTTTGTTTTTTCTGAGCGCAATGTCTATTATTTCATCTTTGGATGGATTTTTAAAGAAAAATGAATACAAACACAGCATGAATGGAGTTTATGTGACTTCCCTTCCTAATGAATGTGTTCTTAAGTAAATGTACATAATCCTCACCTGCAATTTGGAAACAGGTTAAGTACATGTGAAATTAAAAATATTGTAATGTACTTTTATCAGTTTAGCAAGAGAAACTGGTTTTCCCTACCTGGACCAGCCAGAGGAAATGTGAGAGTTTCTAAACACACAGGGAAGATGGTGGCATTTTAACTAGTTATAACTAAAATTAAAACTATGCAGAGATTTTTTAGTGACCATACTGTAAAACGGATCTGCTCTTAAGGTCCACAAAGGGGAAGCTGCACTTCTCTGGCTGGAGAAACAGAATATGACAAGGGCCCATGTCTCTGCTCCTAGAGAGGATGAACAATGGGATATTGCTCAAGTTTCTGCACAGCATGTGTTTCAATTGAGGGAAGCATGGGGACTTTCATACCACATCTGCCACATCTCACCAGCACAATTTTGGAGATGGGTGACCTGTTGTCTGATACATAGTGTGTAAATAGTCCAATGGTTACTGTTCAGAGCTGGTCACAAGCCCTTGTCTTTTCACCAAAAGTATCTAAGTATTGGGCTGGAAAGTCTGGCCAGCAAAAACAGAAGTCATCTGCATAAAGGGTACCTATCATATACAGCTGGGTAGTAATTTTTCTGATAGTTACAGAAAACTGAATTCAAGGAAGTGGAAAACATGTTTCCTCTCATTACATTAGAATTAGGAGTTTCTATCCATGTCTTAGGCTATTGGAAAACATTTCATGCACTTTTAGGGAGTTTTAACTATGCAGGTGTTTTTGCAAAGGAGGATTTCCAAGGAAAGGAAGGTTAAATCGAACCAAACAACTCTATCCAGTGTTACTAGGAAAGGGGGATGATATCACAAGTCAGAAACTCTGTTAATGTCATGTATCCTAGAGCACAGGCATGTGTGCATATGGCTGTAGGGAGGTACTGAAGTCTGCTGGAATAGCTAAGCATCCTGTGGGCTGGAAATTGTACCAACATCCAATCTTCACATCTTCAAATTCTTGGCAACATGAGATCCATGACAATTAACTGATAATTATGAGGAACTCACCACAAAAAGCTGTCTTGCAAGAGCAGGCAGAATATGCTGATTTTTTAGTTTGCATAGGTTTGCCTGGTGAGTCCCACATAGACAGGTCTCACTCTGAACTGACAGCAGTGCAGTTTGTATGCCTTTCTAGAACAGGCAGAAGTTATAGGGAAAATCTGGGAGATAACTGCACACTACATGCCAGTTTAAAGAAGAAAGAAAAAAAATGAAGGTGGTGAGAGACATGATAAATTATCTTTCAATATGTGGCAAGTTGTTACAAAGAGGATGATGGCGACTCTTACTATAGCAACTGATAAAAAGATGAGGGGCAAAACCTTGCAATTTATATCAAAGAAAATTTGGGCTGGAAATTAAGAACCACATAACTGTAATGGGAACAAGAAATTTAGGAGGACATTGCTGCTTATACTGTACATTCTGCATATACATCTGCCTCATTGGAGGGCAGTAAAATAGTGTTCCTCTTGAGACCCCTTCATGTTACACAATGCTGCAATCTCTGGCATTTTACAGAAAATAAATAATGATCTGTAACTGTGTGAGTATCTAAACTGAGGTCTTGAACTGGCCCAAAAGATGCCAGACAGAAAGCAGTAATTGTGAATATTAAGTCCAGAACAAAACCTCCCAGGAGTTTAGATTAATTCAGATACGGGACTTTGATTCCTCAGGTATTTTGGCTGGCTAGGAAATTAGGTCATTAACTATCATTATAATTTTAAAAGTTGTTTATGGAAGCTCCCTAGGTGCTTTCCAGGGATTCAGCAACTCCTGTACACTGCTTAGAAGAGCTGAAATGCTGGGATGCAGTCTTCTCAAAGTCTAGGAAGGCCTAGCTCTGTGGATTTGACTATAATTGCATTCTAAATAGCAACAGCTCAAAAAATTGGAAAGTAAGAATTATTACAGCCTCCCCATCCTAGTTACAGACTTAGAGAAGGAGCCAGGACTTGACTCCACATTCTCCAAAAGCCCATGACATTCCAGCTTTCTGGAACATTGACTGGGAATGAGGCAAAGCCATGCTAAGCCTCACCCCACCAGTAGATGCATTTCAGCAAATATTAAAATCCAAAAGGAAAAGAAAGAACTTGCATTGGGTATGAAAATCCCAGATGTGAGAGCAAGCCTTGGTGTCAGGTAGAATTTGCTTTACCTTTTACACAATTGCCATAATTGCTCTTACCACATTAGGTAATTACCTGGTCCTTCTGTGTTTCAGCTAGCTGTAGGCAGGGCAGCCAAAAGCTTGGAGGTTTTCTTTGCTTACGCATCCAAGTATTAAAAAGCTTAGCCAAAGCTTATCTCAGATTCTGGAGACTTCTGCACTGGCCTTTCCATCACTTTCCTTTGCAGGATCCAAAACCTTTTCTCTCTTCAGTCAAAGGCAACCACTGACTTCAAGGAAATCCAGTTATATCCTCTCCTTTTATTATCCAATTATTTTCAAAACACTGCTGATTACAGTAGCAGTACTATTGCTAGAGATGGGCTTTACCTCTTCATCTGAGGCTTGGGGAAGGCTCAATCAAGGATGTAGATCCTGATTTGGTTTGATTTAAATGGATTACACAGTAGTGCCTCAGCAGCATTCACATCTATAGCTGAACTCTGCAAGAGTTCAAAGCTGTTCATTTCTGGCTTGCTCCTGAACCAGCCACCAAATCATACGGTATTTATTTTTTACTGACTCTTATCTTCTCGGTTAACTGATAAAATAGACAAAATGGAACTCTACCAAACTCCCTGGCTTAAAATTATCTTTCAGGTGAGAACGCAGTAGGCACATATCTTCTGCAATGAACAGTTTTGGAGTTGTTTAAGAAGTAAAATGCAGCTTTCTGAGGATAGTGGGAGGTGAGCCAAAGTGAGCTGAGTTTAGGTGGGAAAAAGAAGTTAGCAGCAGGGTATCAGAAGGAAGAGGCACATCCAAATTTGTTTCTGGGCCTTCCGTCCTGCCATCCTTCCTGCTTGAAATTTGATATTGTAAAGTCCGGAAGACCGGAGGATTCCTCCAATCACTGCAAATATCTCCTGTTCAGCTTCTCAGTAACGCACAGAAACCAGGCTGGATTCCTTAAAGAATTCAAATAACATTAGTCTGAAAGTTCTAGAGAAGCAGTTAAAATACTTTGAGGGTGGGTTTGTTTGTTGGGTTTCTTTTTCTTCTTTTGTTTTCTTTTCCCTCCCTGGACTTCTTCTGTTTCCTTTTTAATGTTATCTTAAGCTTTCAGGTTCCCTTTCCCTACCGCCTTCTTGGAAAATGGGCTGTCGTTTCTAAGCCATCTCCCCAACGATCAGTGGTTTAGAAATGTTTGTTTTTCAAATACCTTAATTGTATGTTCTACCCAGAAGTGATCAGCACCTAAAATTATATTTCAGAGCTAAACACATCCAGATGGAGACAGAACAGCCAGCCATTTGAAAAAGCCCAAAAAACCTTTCTGAGCTTCCCATGTGGTTTGGTTGATCACTGGTTAATTTCATAATGATTTCTCTTGCAGATGGGTAAATATAATCTGGGTTTATATTTATCTATCAGAAGAAAAAGCCAGACTTTCAAAGACTACTCAGACATATCAATAACAGAAAGGCTGTGGAGTTGGTACAAATGCAGCTACTCCTGGCTGCAGAGGAACATGAAACCCATTTCAGAGGCAAAGTTTTTCTTTGCAACACACTCACACTGGACTCTAGGTTTTCATTAGCACTCACTCATCCTGTTTGAAGACAGAGATACCTTGCACCTTGCTTTTGCTCTCAGGTGGGTTGAATTACTTGCTTTTACAATTCAGGGAGAAATGGAACAGCATACAGTGTCATGTGAGATATGAATTATATTGGGAAGAGGCCTTCCATGCCATCTACTGTATTCACAGACTTTATAATGAAATACATACGCCTGCCCAGTGCCAGATTTATCCTCAGGAATCCTTTTGCTGGCCTGGGTGATTCTGCTCTTTTTTTTGAAGCCCTTCTGAAGGACAATTCATGCCCCATTTTACTCAAGAAGGATATTACTTCATTGTCACAATTTGCCTGTAGGTTCCTTGGACAATTCAACAAGGTGATGGAGGAGAAGCAGACAAAGTGGTCTTGCCAACATTAGAAATCATCCATATTCTGCTCTGGTTGAGAGTGGGACATGTCTTCCAGAAGGCAGTGATGATGTCAAGAAGTAACCTTGATAATCTAATACCAGTTCCTTATGCTCTGGACAGTCAAAGGTATTTGTTCATTCTTGTGTCTTAGCATGGTTGCAATCTGAGATAAATATAAGCTTCAAGGCCTGACATCTTAATGAGGACTCCAAACAAAACTCACATTGTGGAAAAACTCAGATGCAGCAACAGGCAGTAAAGTCCAGAGAGGGGATGAAGGGCAACACAAGACTCATTGAGATTAGAATTCTTTGAAGATGCTTGGAGAAGAGTTGCATCTGTTGGCCACCAGAGTAGGTTATTTCCATGCCCTGAACTTGGAGGAATCGTTCAGAAAATATAGCTCTTGAAAACTCCCGGGCTTGACCTCTAAGTAAACTTGTTCTCAGAAGCCTTCAGAATTATATCCTTTCCGTAACTTTCAGGGACAAGCTAAAATGAATTGAAGTCTTCGAATTAACAGGCCACAGAATTAAATGACAACTGCAGAGTGGTTTAAAGGCAAATAATTGTATTAATTTCCCTTACCTGTGGGAAAGAAGCCATGTTCAATAAGCAGTGGAGGAGGAATGTAAGCTTTGCGGATTTGCCTGGGAAAGGGATACAGAGAATTTTTTTAAATACTCCTTTTTCTATTCAGCCTGATAATATATCTAGAAATGCACAGGGCATGATACTGAGCATTGGTTTGCTTCACAGAGTTTCACAACTGGTGTCAAAGTTTTGGTGCATGCAAGATGCAGCTCAAACACTTGAGTTCACATATGTTGCCTGAGAGAAGACAGGCACCTTGTACTTCAAAAAAACCCCAAAATAAATAGATCAACTACAAAGAAGTTGCCTCAAGCGGGAGCCCTCTTCAAGGCTCATGTTTAAAAGGCACAAGTGAACAAATGCAGAAATAAAATAGGCCCCCAAATACAGAGGCAACACCCCACAGCACTTCTTACCAGAAAGTGTCTGTCAGGAGTCTCCATAGCTGCTGGACAAAGTCTGATACCCTCATTTCAAAAGGAAGTTCTTCCCTGAACAACAGCACCATAGTTACTAGAGAGGAAAAGTCTGGTATCTCTTCATGGAGATGCTTGACTGAGAAGGCAAAAGGGAGCATGAAAAACACCACAAACCTGTGAGACTCTCTAATTTAAGTATAAAGAGCAGGCTGTGGAGTGAGTGCTAGGTCAGAGAAGGAAGTGGAAGAGAGCTTGATGAGACTGCTTGCAGGCAGAGGGTACAATTTTTCTCCTCTCTGAAGGGTTAAAAAAGCACAAGACAAATCAAGTACACTTGACAGGAGATACCCACAAGATGTGTTTGATGGAAAAAAAGGAAAGAGGGAAAGAATATGTTGACAAATCATACATCTATTCATCTTGAGATCTAGAAAAAGTACTACCATACTTTCCTAGGTATCAGAGACCACTACATTTCATCTGTTATCTCTTGTATTGGCCCATCAAGGCCCTTATCTTCACCACTCCAAATTTTCATTCATTTTTATGCCCTCTGTGTGATATTAAGGTGTACCAACTACCTCCCTGGCTACTACAAATTAAGAGAGAGAAAGTCTGCAGACCGAAGGACAATAGTCTTAATCAAGACTGCCCTGAAAGAAGTAGTTGAAATGGGCGGGTGCACAGCTGCTATGAATCAAGGCTCTCCCAGGTCACAAAAGGCTTGACAAATAGAACTAGGGAATAACAAGTTTTTCTGTTCCACCACCAACCACAATATTGCTTGGGAAAAAAAACATTTTATTTTGGACTGAGATTTTTGTCACTTTTTTTATTTTTTTGCAAAAAAAATCCTCGAATTAATTCTGAGCCAAAGAAAAAAATGAGGCTTTGTTTTGCAGTGATTCAGCACTTTGAAAATCTTCTATGAAACTTTTGTCTTTAAAAAGATCAGTTTAAAAATAAAATACAATTTCAAAACAAGAAATCAAATATTTTTATTTGATGATGTAAAACCAACATTTTTCATTAATTTTAAAAATATTCCCACTTTCTTTGCCTGCAGTTATTACCTATATGAGAATCAAATTCACAGATAGCTTACATTTCCCCTGCAAACCTTAAGCCTCATTGAATTGTTTATCATAGTTTACATCATTCTGCTGAAGAAAGTAGGAGCAGTGGCACCTTTTGCATACAGACCTCACCCCTGTACTTAGTCATGACCCTACTTCTGCACTCCTTTTTGTACTATTATAACATCTATTGCATTGTTTCTTTCATTAAAGTGTTCATAAACTACAGGGATTTTAAGATCCCTTTCCAGCTCATCTTCCTGCCCTAACTCAGGATTGATTCCAACTGTCTTACCTCTACAAATGTTTCTCTAATTTGTTCTTAAAGACCTCCAGTAATCCTCCCAGGGGAACAACACCCCAAGCAATACACTAGAGAAATTCACTACCTTTCAATTAAAAAATTTCTTTTCCTTATTCCTATTTGGAATCCTCTCCTGTTGTTTAAACCACGACTTTGGTCTGTCATGAGCATGGAGAAACAGAGCATCCTTTCTTCAGCACCCTTTTACTGACCCACGCTCTAGAATAAACACCTCTTTCTTGAGTTCATGTTTTCTAGCCCTCCAACGTTATCACTTATCTCTCAACTTCCATCAGTTGATCTGCATCTTGTTTGGCATCACATGTTCAAAATTACCCATAGGACTTTGGAAAAGCCTTCAGCTAAGGCTTTATCAATGTTGAGCTGCACATATATTGCAGGCAACAGTCTGTCTTTTTTTGCAATATTATAACACTGCTGACTCATGTCAGATTTTGCTCCACAGCAACCCCAGATCCTAGCTACCCAGAACGCATTACCCACCTCATATTTAGGAACATGATAATTGCTGCATTCCTATTGTACTCATTCCTACTGAAGACCACCTTTTTTTCTTTTTAGATAATTTCTCCTATTTGTTGTAGTCATACTAAACTGTTCTCCTGCCTTCCAGCATTCACAGTTACTCCCAGCTTAGTGTCATCTGCAAACTTAATAACAAGTCTCTATATTCCATCATTCAGTCACTAATGAAAATGTTAAACAGCACAGGAAGCAACAACAAATCTCTGTAGAACTTCACTCCCGTATCCTTCCATTTTGACAGTGAACCATTGATAACTACTCTCTGAGTGCAATTTTCCCACATGTTCAATTACTTCCCCACTATGACCTTTTCAGAGACGCCACTTTTCAGAAAATGGTCTTCTCCAAAATGATTTGTTTGTCATGGATGCAATTCACTTGAATGGGCTTATTTTACCAAGCATCTTGATCACTACATTTCTACCTTTTTAGTCAAAATTTCTCTTCAATTTCAAGAGAAAAAAATAACCTCAGAACATCTTGTGAGGGGCTGAAATACTGGATTTGTTTTCAAGCCAAGTTCAAATTAGGCTAAGATTCAGATTTTTACCTATTTTTCATCTTCTTCATTGCTTCCTTGCATGGCAGCAGTGTTTGTGCGTGGGAAGATGGTTCTGTGCTTTTTTAAAAAATTAAAATAAAAATAAAAAAATCAGTGAACACTCCTGGCAACTCTTTGTAGTTTTATCTTGTCAAGCTATTGGATAATATCAGGGAAAGATTTGATTCCTTTATCTCCTCTTCTAACTTTTCCAGAAAACCTTCATTTGTAAAAGTGATCTAATTCCCAAGCCTTTGTTGTACATCCGTTTAATCAGCTCCCATTTAGTGCAGAATTTGCTGGAATTGGACAGAATGACTTGTTTTTGAAATGAACATTGTGCTGGTTTTGGCTGGGGTAGAGTTAATTTTCTTCATAGTAGCTAGTATGGAACTACATTTTGGATTTGTGCTGGAAACAGTGCTGGTATTTCATTTGCTTCTGAGTGGATCTTACACAGCGTCAAGGCCTTTTCTGCTCCTAACCCCACCCCACCCCACCAGTAAGTTGGCTGGGGATGCACAAAAAGTTGGGAGAGAACACAGCTGGGACAGCTGATCCAAACTGACCCAAGGGATATTCCATACCGTATGCTGTCATGCTCAGTACACAAAACTGCGGGAAGAGAAAGGAAGGAGGGGGCATTCAGAGTGATGGCATTTGTCTTCCCAAGTAACTGTTATGCATGATGGTACCAGTACCCTGCTTTCATAGGAATGGCTGAACAGCTGCCGCCTGATGGGAAGTGGTTAATTCCTTAGTTGGCTTTGCTTGTGTATACAGCTTTTGCTTTACCTATTAAACTGTTTTTAGCTCAACACATGAGTTTTCTCACTTTTACCCTTCCTATTCTCTCCCTCAACCTACTGGAGTAGGAGTGAGGGAATAGCTGTGTGGTGCTTTGTTGCTGGCTGGGGTGAAACCATGACTGTACGGTGGACAAGATGAAGTCCTTACAATAGTCTACTATCTTTCAACAGTGACATTTGCTAACCAAACTTGTGATCTCGTCATGTCATCAGAGAATGAAACTGTATTGGTTCTACATGACCCATTTCTATTAAACTGTGTTGACTGACATTAAGTAGATTTGTTCTCTAATTTTTAATTATTTGTCTCCTGGGTTTGTGGGGATTTTTATTTTGCCTAAGGTTGATGTCAAGCTAACCGACTTACTGTTAGTTGGGTCATCTTACTTGGCCTTTTGAATATTGGCACAAAATTAGCTGCTCTGACCTACTGGGATTTACTAGGTAAGCCAAGATTTGTCCAAAGCTAAAATGAGTTAGCTAGAGATCTTCTCAGACAACCTTTCTAGGACTCTTGGGTGCAAGTTATCCAGGTGTACTGATTTCAAAATGTTTATCCTCAATGAAGTTTAAAACCATGCTTAGTTACTAACGGACTAGGATCTGAGTTCACTGTTCTCATGCCATAGGACTGCAACACCCCACTTCTTTCTAAATGTAGAAACATTTATTAAAAATGTTTGATTTTTCTACAGTGGTGCTAGCAAAAATGTTACTACTACTATCTAACCATGGGCTTCTGTCACTGTGATGAATCAGATGTGATATTGTGAAAACCCTGAAGTTCTCAATGAATAGGAAAATCAATTTTGTTGTTTCGTTCAATAAATACAATTTATTCCTACTGAATCCCATGTTCTTACCTTTCCTCCATTTCCACTTATTCTTTCATTGTCCATCTAAGTGGAGAGAGGTGCTGGATCCGCCTAGAAATGACTTTTCCGACTCAGAGTCAAGATGTAATAACAGCAAGCAGTACTGTTGCCTGCAAGTGCCTTTCACAAATAATGATCAGTAATAGCCAAGATTCAGATTATTTGTGGATTTAAAGGTCACTGTAGGGACCAAATCCCTCCTTTCTTCTGCCAACCTGACTTTATAAAGACACAAGACTCCCTTATGTCTTTCAATAACTGAGCTGTTGGGACAAATGTCTTGGTGGACAGATGTCTCTTTCCATGTTGCAAGATACAGATCAAAGCAGATATCTGAAGGGAGACTGTTCTGTGTTGATTTGTGTTTTCCTACACTTATCATTATAATCCAATCTTAAAGCCTTAGGCAAAAAAGAACAATATGTTGAGGAGAAACAGGAAGCAGAAACACTGAATTGGCCTTCACATATTAAGGACCTTGCAAGAGCCCGATGTGTGTCACAATTCAGTGCTGAAGACTAAGTACAAAAATCTGTGAAACCATTTTGTGAACCAACTGTGAAATCAGACTAAAAAAGATCTGCTGATGGATTTGTACAACAGGCTACATCATGTGAAATCCGTAGCATCTGTCCATGGGCTATACAAGGCTATGGCAAACACAAAAGAGGTGTATGCAGTCCTTCGGTTAGTCTAGAAAGGGGTAAGTACATGTCTGGATGAAATTCACTGGTTTTACGCTGAGAATTTTACCACCACTTACTGTAACACAGAATGCAAGCCATTCCTTAGCCTTTCCAATGTTACACTACCTCATGAGACTTTCTAGGGGCATGATGTCACTGAAAGTCGATCAGAATAAGGTA
The DNA here is from genome assembly GCA_009867235.2 of Psittacus erithacus. Classification (NCBI taxonomy): domain Eukaryota; kingdom Metazoa; phylum Chordata; class Aves; order Psittaciformes; family Psittacidae; genus Psittacus; species Psittacus erithacus. Next base: position 71,619 of record WYDI02031001.1, read on the forward strand.
TCTTTTATTCCTTCTGTGTTTTGCATGCACCCATTACTCTTTTACACTCTGGATATTCCCCTATCTCAGGAGCAATTCCAGGTGCTTTCTTAGGGCAAACTGCCAGGTGTTTTGTGCTGTCTGGGCACTATAGGCAGGGCTGAAGATTTAGTCCAAGAACTGTTATTCTCCATGGGGAACAGAGGAGGTTTCTCTGGGTTTGGACTTCACATTAAAGCTGATGCTGAAGGCTCACCTGGCTTTGTTCAGCCAGCCTTGCTGTTTTTGCAGGTGCAGAGTACTGAGCCCTGAAGGGTGGAAGGATAAACAGTCACGGCTTTGAGCAGGGAAGCTGCTGCCTCATAGGGATGAAAGGGTTAAACCAAGCAAATTCCCACGGGGGAGGAGGGAAAGAAAAAGGAAGCTGCATGCAGCAAAAGTTTCTCTTGGTGTTTTATACATGAATAATAGGTCCCCCTGGGGTTAGCTCCTGGGTTCAGAAAAGGATGTTATCTCGTCTAGACATACAATCTGAACATCCCCAAAGAGCTGGCGCCTGAACCTCGCAGGAGAAAATGTTTCCCCCACTGACTCCCATGGGATGCATCCAAAAGATTTCTATTTCAGAAGCACCTGCAGGTAGATGAGACGAGAAAGGGGAGGTGGTAACAAGAATTCAGACTATCTTCTCTGGTGTTGTTGCTTTTTAACATAAGTAATATCCAAACTCCTGTATTTCTGTATGCAGGGACTGCAAAGTTTTACTTACATATTACTAATATGAGGAAACATGACCATGATGCCCCCTAGGGAACTTGGTGCCAGCTTCATATGAGATCATATGAAGTTTTGGGTGACTCTGGGACAAACTTTAGGCGACTTTCTGTCAGCTTATGTGGGAATATATGTATGTATGTAGGAATGTACATATGTAGGAATGTATGTATGTCCTAGTGTTTCTCAGGATCACCTTTACTCAGCAGATAGCAAAGCCAAGGACTAGGAACCCATGGATGAGATTCCAGACCTACACTGCTACCTGGGAAATATATCTCCATACAGCATTCTGTGCTTCTGACTACCAATTTTTAAGCATAAAAAGAACATATAAATCAGTTTATTTGAACACTACTCGTAACTGGAATTATTTTACTCTTTCTGCTCAGTCTACTTCAAAAAAATGCAAAAGAGGAACAATAGTTCTTTCAGCTTCACAGATGAATTTGAGAGGATGACATTTAAACAAAATAACAGCATGAATGGAAAAGACAGTGCAATATTCCCCTAGCTTTCTTACAGTGGTTTTCCTCCACAAGGTTGGCCCAATGGAAGGACTCCTTGGTGCTGTGAGGTTCACAGGGTTCAAGGACTTCCCTTTTTCAGCCAGCCTTTAACACTGGCCTTCATCTTGTTTTACCACTATCATCCTGTATCTGTCCAGCTATACTTAGAAGAGAATTACCCTGATTTTGGTTGGTATTGTGCTCTCCTTTGTCATGCCTCCACCAAAGCTTGTTCACAGCTACTTGGTTGCTCCATATACAAAAGGCTGATTTGATATTTGAAGCACAATACTGCTGAAATCAGCTAGAAGCATGCAAGGCATCTACATATGTACCTCTCCTACACCGTGTTTCAAACATTGCACATGGATGAAATCATGTAATGCTATGTGAAAAAAGAGAAGAGACAAAAGGGTAAAACAGGGTATGGAGTCTGCTGAACACCAGAAACATGCCTTTCATGATTTGCTGAATAGAAGGAAATCTTGGTGGCTAGGTTTGGGGTATCCTATGACTTTACAGATTTCAGCTTGATGTCCTGCCTTCTTTAGGTGACCCATATATACAGTTGCTCTCTCATTCTTTCCATCTCTCTACCTCAGTTTTCTAAAATGGGTATAATACTTCCTTGCCTGTTTCCTGCTCTGTTCCAAGAAACATAGATACTCAAAAAAGACAGCAAAGAGTCTGATAGCCTTTAAAAGCAAAATAAGTCAGGCAGATTCTCTGTACTCAGGTCATGGAAGGACATCATAAAGGTTAGAAAAAGGATTTTTTGATAGTAGACTGAGAAAAAAGTTCCAGTGGATGTGACAGGGTGATGCCACAGGGATATAAAAAAGGAATAAACTCAAGAAAAATAACATGATGCTACAGAGAGTTAGAATACAATGTGTAGGTCTTAGGAGTAAGGATCCATGAAGGATACTAATAGAGACATTAGCTGAGTATTAGCTGAGTAAGTCATGAAGGATGAGAATATTCTCAGATATGATGGAAAAATGGCGAAGTGCTTAGAGTTTCAGTGTGTTTCACTCCCTCTGAAATTAATACAACTTGGCTAGTTGAATGCCTCCAAAAATCTGGGTCATCATGTCTATGATTCCACATCCCCTGCTGATTGAACCAGGCAGTTTATCAACCATGTACTCTTGCAGTGACAGCAGCTCTTAGCAAAAAAAGAAAAGAAGGAAGTCAGCTCTGTGTGATTGTATCTGAACATTATCCCCAAAGCTCTTTCTCAGCAATGAACCTAGCATATACATGAACATGAACTGGACTTTGTTTAATGTAGCTACCCACCAGTGACGCTGTGAAATGAATTAGTGAGCTCAGCACAGTTCCCACTGAGCAGATGTCTGCATCAGAAGATGCTCCATTAGGATAGAATGAAGTTAAGGGCATCTAGAAAGTTACCCAACAAAGGAATTTTCTCATTTTACTTTTTTTTTTTTTTTTTTTTTTTGGTCTTTTTGCTTCCTTTTTGATAATGAAAACAGGCTTAAATTATTCACTTCATAAACTCACAAGATCTGAATGTCCTTGATTTTCCCGCATTTTAGGTATCTTGAAGTTGTTCAACCTCCATCAGAAATAGAGACATTTGTTCTTTAACAATGTTTTCACCATTTAGTTGAAAACAACAGTATTTAAACATTCCAGTCAAGTCCATTCAGTCTTCTTGGTGACCAGAACAACTCTTTGGGTAGAAGGGTGTTCACAGAGTTGATTGCTGAGAAGCATTCTGCAGTGTAAGGGTCAGGTTTTGCTGTACAGAAAAGCTTTTTTTTTCTATTTATAATATGCATAATTCTCAACATAACCCTACATGTAGATTTGTGGCTTTTTGCCGTTGTTCCCTGTTTTGTTGACTTTTTTCTTTTTTTTTTTTTTCCCTTTCTTTTCTTATAGTTGTAAGCCTCCCTTACTGACATAATTTTCAAAAACAGGGGTACAACGATTTTCTCCAGTCATACATCTTTCATCCTCATAAGCCATTTTCATAAAGATCAGATCTTCACGTGTGTGAAAGATACAGACACAAAAACAAGGGGTATGCTGCATGAAAGATCATTTTGACTCCGTGTGTCATCCACCTGGCTATCATGACCAGTCTCAGAGGAGATATGTAACTAAATTCTTTCTTCTTCTTTCCTCTCTGACCAATCATTGAAGTGTCTTTGTCTGTATCTGGTTTATTTGTATTTTTTAATAACATGGCTGGGGAGCGATCTCTGATAGCAAAGCAGAATATGCAAGCAATCCATGACTCCCACAGCCATAGAAACACTTAGGGCCCTTGGAAACCAAACCAAACCAAACCAAACCAAACCCAACGACAAACCCCCAGAACAAGCCCAAACCAAACACTTTCATTTATTTGTTTTTCAGGACTTCTCTCTCTGTTTTGCTCTTTCTGTTTTCTTCTCCCTTCTCATGAAGCGAAACACTGCATTGCAGGAATATTCCATCCTATCATGACTCTTGGAGATTTTACAGCACAAATGCAGATAGGATTTGCGTAAAGGAAAAATTTGCTGTGATGAGGCTATTTTGCAGAAGTGGGTTTTCTTAATCTGTTTATGGTTTACAAAAGCAATCCCTGGAGAACCCGTTCACTAAACTCATGGCCGTAGTCTAACTTTGGACTCTGCAAAGATACTGAATTTCCTGTCTTAGTTCCAAGAGGGATTATTACAGAATGGCTATTTTACTTCTGCATTGTAGGATTATTTTCCAATTTTGCCAATTAGTGTTTGCCAATTACTGCGGTCATATAGTCCACAAAATCTGAAAGCTTAGTTGCTCAGTTGGAAAATTAATGTCTTTGTGTTTTGCTGAGATGTATTCCCACATCTTGCATCCCTTCTAGGTTCGCTGGGTGGTGGTTTGCATTTTAACTGTAAAAGGTCAAAATCTGGGCTGGATTGATTTACTTCCTGAAAAAAAAAATAAAACCAGCAACAGCAAATAATTCTTACTAGTGAGTGTAGAAGATAATGCCCTGGAGGTCAAGTTCAAAACAAATTTACTAGAAGACATGTAAGCAGCCATCTTGTTGTGCCAACCCAGCCCAACCCAAGCATTATCACAGATCAACCCTGGTGCAAAGCTGTCTCTGATACAAGCCCATGCAGCTCTGTGAATGCATTTTGTCACAGCTTAAAAGCACTATGGCGAGTTTATGAAAGGACATTTTCTCCCCAGCTGACTCCATTCCCAGGGAGGATCGTTTTTTCCCTTTGTGCAGCTCATGCTGGGAAGGAAAGGCTGGTATCAAGTATCAAGAGTTATCAAGTTAAACTTGTAGGTGGCAGGTTCAAAACAACATAAAAAGGTGTCTCCTGTGGTAGCGGGCAACTCAGTTATGGAACTCCTTGTCTTAGGATACCAAATGCAACAAATGATCGGATCAGTTCATGAGGGAGAAATCTATGGAAAGGCATTGCATACAGAGTCATCCATGTGACTGGAAACTGCAGAAACAGTCAGAAGGAAGACTGCTACAGGATGGGCCTTCTGCCCATGCTCTTTTCCAGGCACCTACTGGTGTCTAGTGTCATGGAGAGCTTCTGTGGATGGGGATGGGTTTTTGGCCTGAGCTCTAATAGCTGTTCATGCATTCACAGATTATTCTTGAGGGTAATGGATCAAAACATCAAAAGCAGCAATCCCAACCTTTCAAGGCATAAATCCTCCAATCAGTTTGTATCCAGTATGTACAGACCAAGGTAGAAATGGTTGTAGAAATAACATCCTCACAGCAGCCCAGTTGCATTTTAATAGCCCACAAGGAAAGTTTCTTGTCTGGTATAAACCCTTGTCTTCAGGTGGGTGCATCAAAGCATTACAAGCGTTCATGCCTCACAGATGGTTTTCAGTGCATCCTATCTACCACTAACTTTCTTCTCATCAGGTGGCTCTTGCTGAAAATCACTGCAAAGGCATAAAACAAGGAGGATCCTAGCTTAGAAGCATAAAAATAATAAGAATTCATCTTCAGTAAATGAGGCAAGACAGAGCAGTTCTTGTTAGGGGTTTTTTTCATGTTTTGCCAGAACTGCACTAATGTTCAAGCCTTCCCCCCAACTGCTCAGTCTTCCCTAAACACTGCAAGGAACATTGTTATAAAGCACAGGACCAGGCACAATATTAACTAGCCACTACCTTCACTACTGGTTTATTCAAGCAGGATATGGAGTTGTTACTAGAAAAGAATTCAAACTTGTGGAGCTTGAAATAAGATTTTACTCCAAAGCTGAAATATCCCCAGTGGGCTAGGAAGTTTCAGTTTAGCAGTCTGGCTCAGCCCCCTTATTAAAACAAGCCTGAACCTGGGAAATTCTAATCTTGATTGAAATCTAAGGATGACCTTTATTTTTACTTTTTTCTTTTTTTTTTTATTTCCCCAACAAAGGCTGAATTTGGGTGCACTGGCTCTGAATCATCCTGCAGCTTCCTGTGCCTTGACATAGGCAGTTTGTCCTTTTCAAGGTGGGCTGGACATTTTCTCTCCAAAGGAAGAATCCAGAGAGCTGGGTCACTGTGTTTATTGCACAGCAGAGCTATGCTGCTCATTGTGCTGGAAATGGGTGGAATGTCTCAGCAAGAAGGAAATCAAGGAGCCAGATCCGATATAAAAGTGGGGAGGGGCTTTCCCATTGGAGAAAAAAAAATTTAAAAAAAAGGGAATAAAATAAAAGAAAAAGGAGAGATCATTAATGTTTAAAAAATGTACTTGGCAGGTATTTTGCTGCATCCTCTCCACCATTATTGCTAATCTGCATGTGTGAATAATTTGCCTTTTCCCCCTTGGGCCTGGTGCGTCTTTTTGTTGAATTCTGCAGTGAAGTTTGAATTTGAGATGGGCCGAAGCCCAGCCTCACCACCCCCAAGCTCTGGATACAGATTCCGTTCCTGTGGCTCAGACCCCATCTCTCGCTATAATCCTAGGCTAATGATTTCACCATCAACTGTCATCACGCCTGTGCCTGGAGCTCCCTCCCTTGCTCAACGTGCCAGCCACACATACTCCTCCTCCTTTTTGCAGCCCTCCGGCCATAAAGCCCACACAGGCAAAGGAGTAATAGTAAAATCGTTGTCACTTACACCCTGACCCTGTGCTCAGTCTGGAAGGGGTGGAGGGCTGCACTGTGCTGAACTAACAAATTGAACCAGGACTAATCAAATTGAATCTCTGGAGGCTGGAAGAACACACCACCCTTCTACAGCACAGGGTTGCTCCTTGATGGCCTCCCTGCCTGCCTGCAGCTAGAATGAAGAGCAGGATTAGGAGGAGGGTGTGATCAGGGCTTTGATGTGCCCCAGGATCTCAGATTACTTTAGCGTCGCCTGGTGGATATTACTAGCCACTATAATTTAAAGTTAAACCCAGGCAGGAAAAAAGAGACCAGGGGTATGATTAAAGGTTACGGCGCTGTCTCTTGGAACATATAACATGTTTCCCAAGTATAGCTGAAGATCAGATTTAAATGCAAAATCTGTGCTGTCCTTCTATTCCAGAATCATGCTTTTTATGATAAAGGTCCCTGTATATGACCATCTAAGCAAGGTAAGAAAACATATGCCGCATTACGACTGCTCTTTGGAGCTTAGAAATTAGACCCCCAGTGAAAATGAGAACTTCTATAATAACAGAGGCAGTCACATCACATAAAATTATTGTGACAGTATATTTTTATTACACTAGATCTCTAGCTTACTAATGGTAGGAGAACTAAAAGGTTTTGATTGCTCTTTTATAGATGAGGAAATTGAGGCAGAGTAAAAGACTGGCTCTCCAGCTCCTCACAGCTTGTACAGGCATGTGTAGAAGCTTAACAGCAGGTGATGAGAGCCAGTCAGAGTATTTCTCCTCACTCTAAAGCAGCCAGAGGATGATGGGCTCATTTTGATACCGGCAAGGCGTCACAGGAGTGGGGAAGTCGATGGAAACAACATCCAGCTGACCACCCTATGAAGAATATCTCAGGCTGCTATTAGGGCCAGGGGTAGAAAAGCTTTACACAGGTGAGTCCCACATACATCTCTTCCCAGAGCATGGACTTGAACTGTGAGGGACAAAAGGCTTTCATCCTTCCAATCGTTGCCATTTTATTCCTTGCTGATATAACTCTGTCCATTACTGTCACCCCCTAGGAAAGGCCTTTTTCCTGCTCAGCCTTGAATCTACTGTCCTGCAGTGTCTTTTTGGCGAGGAGCTCCACAGAATGTCCGAAGAGAATGAAAAGGGCTCTACTGTTTTATGTCTGATCTGCTTTTCTCTGCATTTTGTGCAGCCTGTCTCCACAGGAATCCCTGGGCCTGACAGGATCAACACTCAGTGTGCCAGACCCTGGCAGTGGAGCATTTCCCACCAGGAAAGGATAAGCTGGGTAAGGTTTTAGGTAACTGGGCCCCACTGAGTTGTATTTACAGAAGTGGGCATAGAGATTGACCACAACATTACTTATTGTATTACAATAAACTAATGATGTGCTGTCAACAGTCAAGCGAAAGATGTCCACAGAAATGTCCCCTCTCTGCTTTGAGCAAACACCATCTATCAGGGCTGCATAAAAAACATCAGGCACTGCAGAGTTTATGGGACCCATCATCTCAACCACTTCCCCTTCAGTATGAGAAGTCAGAAGTGTTTTCAAAGGGCCGCCTCTACAATGTTGCATTTACAATCTTTCATGTGGAAACAGCTCTGCTGCTTGAATCCTCTGAAAAGCCTTGTTCACTGCTAGGCCACCAGTTCAGCTCCTTTCCGGGCCAGAGTGAGTCAAATTTCTCATAACTGAAACACACATGAACCAGAATCACAGCCTGATTCTGAGAGTACAAATATTCATCATCTCAGCTGGCCTCCAAGCTATCAGGCCAAGCAAGATGATTTCCTTAGCTTCTTTAAGCCTGACACACGGAGAAAGTTCTCATTGTTTTGCTTTGCAGATAAAATTGGCCAAATCTGCAGGATCTGGAGGTGAGATCCACCAGACACCAGATGTGCTGTGCCTGACAACAAAATGCTTAAGGTTCTGTACTGCCATTTTGTGCATGTGTGAAGGAGACATTCTGCCTTCATGGGCAATCCCTCCACAGACATCCCAGGTAAAAAATGAGCTGCTTTCAGATGCTAGAACAACTATGGGGTTAGGCAGGGCTGTTGTAGATTTCTTGCTGACATCTGGAAACCTGAGAACATGAAAATCCTCCAGGGATCTCACCCATCTCATAAGTCCTGTACCAGGCTTAACTGAAGTCCACCAATATCCTCATCTAAGTCTGGACCGAGATCCCATGAGGAGAGAAGGTGTTGAAAACCAGACAACTATTCTAAAAAACCCCTGTAAATAGCATTAAGCATATTAATCAGGAAACAAAATTTAAAAGGAATGTACAAAAACTGCTTATCCTAATTCCGGCTTTGTAATTCTGCTCCAAAGAACATACATACGCACTGTTATACGTATATATTTACTTGTAAATGATACTTATTAGCTTATTTATATAGCTAGATAGACAGTTATCCTGCTGTGCCTGTTGCTAGAAGTTCAACAGGCTACCAGCATCAAATGTCTTTCTAAATCTGCTCTTCCAACTGAAGAAGTTTCAGAGAATGCCTTGCCTGATACATGCGTGTTTGCATCTGTTTCTCATGCCTTTCCAAAATGGAATTCCATTCATTTCTGTCCTTCTTAAGGGGGGCGCAGGAGGGGTATAAAGAAAGAAAAAGGAATAAAATAAAAGTAAGTGTAGAAACTCATTCCAAAATAACACTTCAGCCTTTGACTCATCCTTGGAGCTGCATGTGTATTTTAGAAAGGGAAAGAAATAATTGCTGAGGCTTTGGAAAAGGTCAATAATAATAGATAAATTTTGCATTTCCCATCAGCTGCCAATTTCTGCCTTCTCCATGAAAAGAAAAAGGAGAAGGAGGAGGGACTGGAAATCAGTTCTCAAACTCTGGGAGGAATAGCAAAAATAATCATAATATTGTCCAGCTCTTACACAGTGTGTTGTGTCAGCAGATCTCACAACAAACTTGCAAAGGAGATTCCAAAGTAATTATATTTATTTTCCAGTAGAGGAAACATCTTGGCACACAATCACTAGCCTGGTGGAAGAGATAGGAATAAAATGACAATTTTTGAAAGCTGAAAGCATGCCTGAGCCAGGAGGCCACAACGTCATATTTGCCATTTCTAACTGTGGTCGATTATAGTAAAATTACTGAAAAGGAGGCAAGATTAGTAGTGAAAAGAATCCTTTGTCGTTATAAGCATTTTAACATTTAATGGGGAAAGGCTGAACAGTTGATAAGAAACATAACGGCGGGGGCATTACTATTTCAAGACAAGCAATACAACTGACCTTTCTTTCTTTTATCCTTAGTCCAAAAATACACTATACCGGTTCTTTCTGTGGCAGTTATAACATCATCCTGTAAAACAACTTTTCCTTATATTTTAAAATCAAGTACCTTTCAAGATAGGCTTATGCAAACCAGCACCAAACATGGCAGTCTCTGATCCAAGATTTCAATGTCTGCAGAAATAGGTCTCTGTGAGGGAGTAACACAATGAAGGGTAACCAGAAAATTTTGTACTTAATTTAATACAGAGTTCTACAGACAAATGCTTTGCAGCCAGCATGGTGATCCACATTTTCAGAAGTTTGGAGGAGCTGATTTCATGAATGCTGCTACATGTTTAAAACAGGAATCGGGAAAGGGAAGAGGCTAAAGATGTACTGACAAGTGCAAAGACCTGCTAAACTTTCTAAATCTTGAGGTGTCCAGGGAATGCACCACTGCTAAGAAGACTGGAAGTTAGATTGTCCTAGCAATTTCAATCCTTCTTCTTTCTTGAGGAGACGGCCCAAGTTGCCAGAGCAGTGCTGCTCCCATCTGGATGCAAAGTTGGCCTTGGTTCAGTTATAAACCATCTACATTATGTTACAGCATGCCTGGCAAATTAGTGCCTGATTCAAATTAAAGTAGAGGTGAAAAATTACCTTAGCCTTACATGTAAAATGCAACTGTAGATTGCTATATCAATGAATTATTAACCACTAATCTATTCAGGTGACAACATTCCTGGCTGTGGTTAAATGGCTCTTCATTACTAGATGAGCTGCTTATCTGCGCTTAAGTTACAAATGAAACTCGGTGATCAGGGATTTCAATTCCATAAATACAGTTTTGATGAATGCGAAGTAATGCACATGGGGGCAGGGGGAGAATCACTATCCAGATGAGCTATAATGTAGTTATTTCTATTCACAAAGAGATCTTGGAGACATGACAGTTTGTTATATAAAAATGCAAGCTCAGCCCCCGCTGGCAGTCACAGAGGCTCATGGAACATCAGCCACATAACAGAGACCAAACTGGAGAGTATAGTTTCACCATGGTGTTGACTGAGGGTGCGCATGTGGAATTCTGGTCCCACCCCACTAAAAAAGAAAGATACTGTAAAGCTGAAAAAGGCACAGTACTACAGTTTTGTCAGGAGACATTGAGCAGGCTAGAGAATTTTGACTTAGAAAAGAGGTGGCTGAGGGGAGTATGATAGAACCTTATAGAATTATGAATAATAAAGCAAGTGAATAGGGAACAATTAGTAATTACTTCTCTATTATACTGAAGTTAGCAGAATACTAGTGAAGTTAACAGGCAGTGGATTGCCACTGAACTCATAAAAGTGCCTTTTTACACAATGTGTATTGAAATCAGAGAATGCATTCCCACAGGGTATTATGGAACTTAACTTACACAAGGGCTCAAAATGTGATTAGTCCATCAGTGATATGTCTTGGTGGCCCCTAACTTGAGAAATAACCTTTAGTCGAGAATTAATTTAAATCACACAGAGGCCAAGGGAGGACTGCTAAAAGGAGGATCATGCTATATCTGCCTTGTCTTCTGTACTCTTTCTCCACATATCCCCTATGTCCCTTTGCCAGAGGTAAGGCAATGGGCTGCGTAGGGTCTTATGATTTAATTTTATGTGACTGTTGCTCTGTGTTGTGTTAAATGTATGCTGCCGGTTCCAGGTGGCACCTTGGAAAGAACCCCAGGCCTGTGCCAAAGTTATGTCAGTGCAAAAATATTAATGTATATGACCCACTATTTGTTGTCTCTTCAGGAAAAGAAGCCAGTGGGGTTTTTCTGAGTTTGTCAGCAAAGCGTGCTTACAATTAGTAAACTTTTATCTTTTTGTCAGAAAGCATTTCAGAGACCTCTTGGTAGGAGTTATACTTGGTATCCAAGTGGAAGATTGTTTTAGAAGAAAGGCTCATATAATTAACATGGCAGCCACTCAGCAGTACCCATGGTATGGAAACACTTTCAACTACAACTCCCTTTTGCTTGCAGCTTACTGTAACATCAACTTCTGGCTTGATGTTTCCTATTCATCATACATTCTGGAAGGCAGCAGCTAATGAACTGGCAGTAGAATGTGGTTTTGCAGTCACATTACAAACAGGCTTTGGGGACATGTATCTATTTAAGATTGCACTTTCTGAAGAGACAAAAGCTTTTCAGGCCCCTGCTTTTGCAGACAAAGGTGATTAGCACTGCACTATTGGAACTGCAAAGCAGTACTTGTTTATGATCTAACCTGTAGCATCTGGAAATCCATGCAAAGATTCTCCTTTCCTGCATGAGGTTTTGAATTAAGTCCTTTTGCTCACCTGTATTAGTTCAAGGAACTTGGTCTCTAGAGGTAACACCTAGACAGAGGTGAAGAAAAGAACTTGTTAGCCTCAGGTAAACAGAGCAAGATGAATAGTTGTTCCAAGGCAAAGATCCAGCAAAAAATTTTGTTTCTTCTTATCTGCTTAAATACCTACAAAATTAAAAACAAATTATTAGAATTCCAGAAATCAAGAATCTGATCTCCTTTATTGCTGGAGGTGCTTCCCTGCTGTTGATAATTATCAAGGTTGATGCGAGCTTTCAACTTTGGAAGGCTCATGTATCTGTAATGGTGACAGGTAAGAGGACAGATGTGTCATGAGTTTTCCCTGATTGAACATGCTTCATTTTTCTCATGTGTTTTATTTTAACCTACTGCTTTTTATTGCAAATGCAAACAGCAAGGTAAATGGGAGATGAAAAGCATGATGGTTCACATTACTAGAGGAACCTTTGGTTTGGGAGTTGGACCTTGGAGCCAATGACCTTGTCAAGCTGAAATTACATTAAATATGGTTCAAACTCATATTGAGGGAAAAAAAAATAAAAATAAAAAAATGCACATATCTCACACTTTCCAGTCTCAAGTTTTAGAACCTCTCCCCTTCTTCTCCATCCCTGGATGATCCCATAATGGAGCAGCTGAACTAGTAATCTGAGAATGACAAGACCAATTCTACTAAATCTGAATGTGAACCAGGAACCTTCTCTCCAGCAAAAAAAGATCAGCCAAGAGTAATCAACCTTTTGCTTTCTCTGGCCAAAAGGACTTTCTGTAACAGATGATGAGGAAATAGTGCATGATATTTATGACTCTACTGGTTGCAGGGCAGAAGCCATCTGGGCAAATTCTCTTAAACCTACATGGTCTTTACACCCAGTGGCTCTGTGCTGTTACCTTAATGCCAGGCAGACGTGTCTGTGTTCCAGACTATCCTCTGAGTAACGTCTCATCGCTCTGTACAAGATATGTCATTCTTTGGTGTGCTTGCTGGTAGTTTAGCTGCTGAAACTCACTTATCAGATGGATGCTACACATCCATCAGCTAGTATACTGTTTCCCAGTTGAGTCCTCCCTTCTTCATGTTTCTCCTGCACCTTTTGGAATACTTTACCTCATGAAAGCAAGGGTTTCATGTCTTTGTGTGTAGATTATGAAGTGGGATGCATTCCCTCCTAGATGAATCACTCAGCCCCAGTTTAGCTTATTAATTAATGCAATCTGATAACGCTTTTGCAGTGGCTTCCCTAGTGGGGCCTGCGTTGCTGGCACTATCAGCGAGATCAAAGAATGAACAATGTTATTTAGAATGAACTCCTTGGCAGACCCCTCCAGGCTGGGGCAGAAGTGCATTTGTAAGTGACTGTGCAAGCATTTCAGTAGGTACTGCTGCTGTTCTAGCAATGAGGACAGAGGCTTCTCAGGCCCGGTACCAGCATAAATGCAGATATTAAGACAGATAAAAAGCTACCAATCTTTCCATCTCCCTACAGTGAGAACTTCTTGAAGAAGGTTCTGCCAGGAATTACTGACTATAATCTGTCTAATTTAGCATTGGAAAAGGAGTTTTAAAGGAAAGCAGCTTACTAGACTAAATTCATTTGGAGTGTAACTATTGACAGCACATTAGGGAAGAAGTCTGACCCATTTTTGCTTTTGTAGCTTCAGCAGATATGAAGGAAGCACTCATGCTGGGGGCACTACGAATATGATCTCTGACATCCTCCTGGAGGACAATCCAGTAACAAGTAAGCTGACTAATTAAGGGAAACCAGAGAGGGCAGCAATAGAAAAGAAACTTTTGAGCAGAGCTTGAATCATATCTTCAGAACACCCCCTGCCTTTGCAGGAAAGACCTCCACCACCAGTTTTTGTTCACATTTGTTTCTCATGGTGTTGAAGTTTGAAGGGGACTGGCACTGGCATTCTGTCCGTGCCAGCAGAAGTTTCTCTTTCTAAAAGGGAGTTTGGGTCAGTCAGCTCTTGCTGAAAAGGCTTCACTGTAGAATAGTGTTTCTGTCTCTTAAGGAAAATGCTATTGTGTTCATAAATCATTGGCTAACACTTCCTGCTACACAGAAAACAGGCAATAGTACAACACCTGAAGCCAGACCCTTAAAGAGTCTCCCCAAGCTTTCTTCATGATATTTCACCAGCAACAAGTCACATCACTAACAGATTAATTTCATCATCCTTAAATGTCCTTTCCAAAGCTTTTTGGTTGCTTTTTCAGAGCTTTGGAGTATGGCACACTACCTGCTTCATTTTGCACTCTTCCTGATGCAGTGATGGAGACCCCCAACTGACTCTTTGTTGGCCAAACTATCTCTTGGCTCCCTTCCATTAAAGGCAGGATTGTCCCCAATAAGAGCTGTTACAGTAATGTCTAGGTAAGACAAATCCTAGTTTAGCGCAAGAAGTGTATTAAGGCCCTTCACAACAACCACATACTCACCCTTATCTATAGCACAGAGGTCTGTGATCCCTAGCATACATATATGCAAAATATTTTTTAATCCAATCATTATTCCAAGCTGCCACTGACCCAGTTAAGGCTTTTGGTCTCCACTAAGAGCTTCATATGCCTCGGGAGTAGCTGGTACAAAGGAAATTTTTTGACAAAGTCCATCTGTTTCATCAGATCTTACTTTCTGATCTAGTTACAGATTCTAAGGGTTCACAGGCTGTACTCCAGCCCTGCTTCCTCAACCAGTCTCATACCTTCAGGTTCTGGCTTATTTGAGCCTACTATCATGGCACCTCTCCCACCTATGCCCTCCAGGTCAGACAACCGCCCTGACGCCAGCCAAATGGCCTTAAATCCCTCTAGTCTGGATTCCTGTCTGGAACTACACTCTTCTACTACATCAGTCTTTAAGGACATTCACCATGCCCGCCTCAGCTGCCTCCGCATTTCCCAGCTGCTCTTTTGGCAACCAATGTTGGACAAATAAGCCCACCCCAGAACCCACTTTAGAAAAGGCTTGAGATCATGTGCCCCAGAGGCAGATGGGATTTGTGGGCTGTGTAAGCTCAGACTACACTTTGACACTCACAGCCTATCTACCGGTTAGGGAATAGATATCTAGACATGGATCAAAAAAGAGCATCAGAACTCAACCTACTGCTTGGATTAGTCTCCCCAAAGAAATTGTTGACGCAACTTCACTTCTTCCAGTGGCATCTTGTGATTCTTTCCATTTTGTGTCTGCTCTTCGCCAGCTGGAAAGACACCACACTGACACTCAAATGATCCATTATAAGTCTGCCAGTATAGTGAAAGAGGGACTGGGTAAAACTGACCTTCCTGTTCCATTCTGGACAGTGGCATGACAAGAGATAGATGTGCCAAAAATGAAGAAAAAAAAAGGTGTATGTTTCTCTGTAAGTTTCACATTTACACAGCTGAACTTTCAATGGAATATGAGCTTCAAATCCCCTTTTTTCCCTCTCTCTACACAGACATTGTATCTTCTACTTTTCCTCTTACATTTTTAGTGTTTTTCCTCTATGTCTTCTTTAACATCCTAAAGCAAGTGGGTTTGGATTTAACATGAGGGTGTGGATGTAGCTGGTGCCTTTGATCCTCTACCCACCCTTTCCTTTCCTCTCCCCAGAAATCAAAGCTAGAGAGTATCAAATGAAAAACTGCGCAGCACAGGCCCTGATCTGTCAGCATTTGGGTTTGGATCAAACTTGTCCAAAGCCATAGATGCAGCTGGAGATTGCTGATGGTTTCAACCACTATTTCTCTTCCTCTCTGAGATCATTAGATTGAAGCTGTTCAAATGACACAGTTCATCTCTGAAACATCCTTGCCTAGCAATTATTAAAAAAAATATCAGTCCAAGTAACTTAAAAATAATGGAGAAAAAACAACAGAGGGGAGTGTAAAAACTCTTGCTGAACTATATTTCACTCCCTCTTTTACTTTTACTAAGATAGGTATTTTGTGCCCAGGTCACTGAAACAATAGACCACAAGAGTCTGATGTTTCAGCTGAGTTAACATTTGTCAGTATAATAAAATGAAACATGAAACCGGAAATCTTTGGAGAATAGTTTTCATGCCAGTGGAAGACAAAACTTACAGGGCATCCATGTCGATGTTTAACCAGACGTGAGAAACAAGAGACAGGAGGAAGGCTTTATTCATACCAGACATTATCCCACAAGAAAATTAGGTCAGTCCCTTGTTCATCACAAATTTTCAATACATGCCTGTGTTATTAAAGGCCTTCAAGCTAGAAGTCTTCTGGCAGGGCCCTGTCCACAACTTCACAGAGTTTCCAAAGGGTGGACTTTTCTTGAATGCCCATGTAAATATACAGCTGCACACAGAGGCTCCTCATCTACAGAGCACTAAATGGAGGCATTTTTTCTTGGCAGGGGTTAAGGGAAGCAATGCCTCAAGAGGATCTCAGACCCTTGAGGCCTGAAAAGGTTTGTAACCTGGGCTCCCAGGTGGAGTTGAATTTGGAAGAGGCCTCTGCACCAGAGCAATTGAGCCAGTCTCCACACTGGAGCTCCTCTCCAAGGGTGTGTTCAAAGCCCTGCACCAGCCCAGCAACCTCGCTCCTCTCACTCCTGCTCTATTTTCACTCATTATTTCAGGTGTGCAAATTAAACCACAAGAGGAGTGAGAGACATCCCTGCCAGTAGGGAAATTAATTAGGATTTGGAGATAATGCTTCAAATCAAAGCTTTCTTCAGTGATCTTTCTCACAGCCTCAGGCAAAACACTTTGGACTCCATCCAGGCTCTACACCACAGTGATTACAGCAGGCTTAGGTAGGTGTAAATGGTGCATGCACTGAACAGAGCAGTAGACAGGGAAGGCTAAGACTGCCAGACAAGGTCATCTGATACAGACAGCTATGGAGCTCCAGGTAAATACCTATAAGAGGTGACCTAGACTCAGCCTCCTCCTCTCCATCATTGTTTATTGAACAGTCAGTATCTGAGACGTACCTCACTTGGAAGATCACACTTGCATCGCAGATGCAGGTGTGAATCTGAAATGTGGCAAGTCTCAGTTGCTTTGCCTGCCCCAGGCCATGCAGTCAGCACTTAATAAACAAAAACGTGTGGGGGTGTGATTAAAAGAGCTCCTGGCATGAATTTGGGAAGTGCGACTACATGACAACAAACACAAGGCAGGCTTCAGGATCGTATGAAAGGAGTTCTGGATAAAGTTCACTCTTCCCCTATTCAGCTCTCAGGTGGTCCATACTAGCCCCACTTGCTGCAACAATAAAGCTAAATGTGCACACAATATACAAGCAAGTCTTTCTGGGAGAGATTGTTTCAGAAATAGGTATTCTGAATTTCTACCATTGTGGTGATTGCAATGACGTTCTCATTTGCTGAAATGAAATGTTGGAGATGAAAATTATGAGAAAATACTTTATTTTGTTCTGTCCTGGATCTTATGCATTTTCATTGCCATTGTGTCTCAGGACTTTCTGCCAGTAGGGCAGAAAAGAGCATAGCTGCCATCTGCATAGTGTTGTTCATGCTTCATCCTTTTCCCTAGGGGAGAAGCACACCAAGTGTAAAGCTTTGTCTGCAAGGGTTTGTTTTGCTCTGTTTGGTTTTGGGGTGTTTTTTAGGGGGGAGAAGAGTGTATTGGTTGTTTGAACTGCAAATGACACAAGTAGCTGTCATGATAGAAGGGTGGATGTGCAAAGCTCAGATAATTTAATTGAAGAGAGTTGCTAATGCAACCTATCCCTCAGTGGGGTCATACTGTCTCATATGATGTCCCGCCTACAAGTAGTATCCCAAGCTATCCACAAACCAAGTAACACCTACTTGTGTTGCAGAATCATAGAATCATAGAATAGTTAGGGTTGGAAAGGACCTTAAGATCATCAAGTTCCAATCCCCTGCCATGGGCAGGGACACCTCACACTAAACCATGCCACTCAAGGCTCTGTCCAACCTGGCCTTGAACACCGGCAGGGATGGAGCATTCACAACTTCCTTGGGCAACCGATTCCAGTGCCTCACCACCCTTACAGTAGAGAACTTCTTCCTCATGTCTCACCTGAAAAAAAAACAAATAAAAACAGCGCAAATGCAGTCCCCCACTACCACAAATTATGCAGTCGAGTTTCCTGCATTTGAGGAAATCGCAGGGGTCAGCACACCCGGAGTGCAAGGGATGAGCCTCACCATGGGAAAACCACCTGCTTGATCATGGTGTCTTCCCTGCCAGGTAAGTATGAAGCAAGAAGCAGGGAAAGAAAACCAGTCCTAGTTTGGTGTGGCTTTTGACACTCCACATTAGCAGCACTTGCTAGTGCTGCAATATCACTAAGAAATGACTCTGAGCAGATGATACGCTTGTGGCTTTTCCTAAATTATTTCCTGAGATCCTACTCCAAAAACCATTGCGGCTTGCTTATCTATTAACATTGTTTCATGGAGACAGACGTGCCTGCTTGGATTCTGCAAGGGTCTCATTTAACATCTTCCTTAATCTCTGGAAATGGAAATAATCAGGCGCTTGATGAAAATTTGCAAACAGCAATAATCTGGGAGGAGTCACAGAAACAACCATAGCAGAAAAGTAGATGAAAAGCAGTTCAAAGAATATAATTTGGGAGTAAATGGCATAAAGGAAAGATGCAGCCTAATTCTATTCAGTGGTCCCCATAAGAAAAGAAAACACCAGAAAGAACGAATGGGAAAGTAAGACTGAGAAAGCAGATAAATAAAAAAGAGCTAAGGGTTTATGGCAAGTGTTTATGGAATGAACTAGCAACAAGACAAGTCAGTGGGAGCTGTCAAAGGAATCAAGTCACTGAGACACAAAATCTAGACAGATCAAAACCCAGAACAATGAATTTGATTCTTGAAAGAAAGACAATGACAAGATCATGAAAGTCAAAGAAAACATCTTTAAATGATAAAACAACTGGAAGGTATGATACGTGCAAAAAGGATGAAGATCTGAAGATGCAAAAAACCCAAGAAAAAAGCAGAAAAACAGGCACTGAGTAAGCAGGGAAGGAAGATAAAACATTCAGACTGCAGAAAATAGGAAGAGATGTGCTATGAATAATGTAAGAAAATGTAAACAAAGGAGAAATTTGAAGACAGTTTATTTCTGAAGTGAGGTCAGTGACACTATCATGAAGTCTTCCAGGAGGGAATTAGAAAATCCAGCATTTAGGACTGTCAGACCCCATACTGAGACAAAGCATGGGTAATATGTGTGTACTAAATAGTCCTCTGAACGCAGGGAAGCTGCTGGACATCTAGTGTTGATTTTCTAACTTCTGTGACTTTGTCGGTGCATTTTATGGTGCTCGTCTGTGTCTTCAAATTACTTGCAGGAGGTTTTTCCTCCTCAAAGTATTCTAGAGTAAAAAAGGGTCATATATTGGTAGGGACAAACTAGTATTCATAAACAGTCACCTAACTAACCAGTGACAGATTTAGTCTTAATGGCCTTACCTAAAAATTGCTTACCCACACTTCTAATCTTTTTGCCCACAACTTTGTCATAGCTCATTTCACCTTCTAGTATGGCTAACCATATATTAGACCAAAGGCTTTCATTAAGATTTCAATTCACACATTTGTACAATTTATGGCTAGAGGAGACCATGACAATTACCTGTCTGTTGCGCTGCAAAACAGTGCCAAATTAATTTCTTCCATTAACTCAACCTTGTATTCCTAGTTTGAGCCATTCATATTTGCAAGTTTTAAATATTTACATGGTAGATGCAACTTTAAGTGCCTGAGAAGGGTATTAGTTAGGTAGTGTTCAGAATTGCCATAATTGCCATTTATATTTTCCTGAACTCTTCTGTATAAACATTGGGCTTTGTGCTGTTTTTCTGTCAAGGACATACAATAAACCCATATTTGGCTTGAGAGCTGTTGAATAAATAGTAAGTCATTTCCTTCTGAATGTCTCTATTTCTTGATTGTGTGTGTCACTGTGAGTGTGTGAGCAAGCATTTTATTTTGTTGGGGCTTTTTACGCTTTAAACTTCCAGAGCTCTTCCCCCTTTCTCCCCTCCCCTTTTTCCTTTTGGATGGCAGCTCAACATTTCAGTTGCTTGTTTTATAAGGCAATGCATCATCTTTTTTCATTGCCATTAATTAGCCTGTGTAATATTTTCCATGTGAAGTCACAGGACTTGAAATGAACATATTTCGGCATCAATTAGGTCTCTGCTCATGTGAGGGCCCAGCTGCACTTTAAATACTATTTATATAATGGTAATGAGCCAGTCATCACCACTGCTGGCTTCCAGCAGGTTTTGTGCAGTGCCTACTTGAATATGATTAGAAGTGTGTGGATCCGTCCACCCCCAACTTTTTTTTTACTTCCCAGAAACTATGCTGGATAAAAATTACTGGTTTTTAAAGTCATAAAATGGGCTGGCAGCACAAAATCGGATGTTATTCTTGGTGTCTGTTATATTTTCTTCTATTTTCCTTGGAAAATACATGCATCAAAGGCAAGAGTTTCTCCTTTTAATATTCAGTCTTTCCCCACTACCACCTTGCCTTTTTTAGGGTGTAGGAGTAGTTTGTATTTGACATCTTTCCCCTCATACACACATTACTTTAGGAATAAAAACCCTGAAGACACCTGAACAACAAATGGGACATGATGTTATCAAAGGGATTCAAAGTTAAAAATAAAAGAGGTTTACAGAAGCTCTGGTAGTACTCAATGGGGATTAGGTAAAATCCACAGGGATAGAACAAGACCTGACCCAGATCCCAAGCTCTATACTCAGCCACAGTCAGACTGGGAGTTCATAAAAGTTTCTTTAGAAAGAAAACTATGTACACAGAAATCCTGCCTGGTGCGGTTGTAGGTATGTGCGATCATTGCTGGGCAACGCAATCAGACTGAATCATGTGGTCTGCGTGTGTGTCCTGCAGACTCCAAAGTAATAATAATACTAATAATAATAAAAAAATTCTTCTGTAGATATATTGCAACAGTCTTGTCTTCTCTCCCTTGCTCTCTAGCAACTAGATTCCCCCTCAGCATGATATTCTCATCCCTTCCAAGCATTCCCAAGGAGAAGCAGTGTTAGCAGCCACTCCATCTGCCTTTTCATGGAGCAGGAGAAATATCTGGTCGGTTTGCCTGTGTCATTGTGTGTATGAACAGCTGATTAGAGGAAAGGCAAGCCATGAACTGTACTTTTCTTTCTTGGCACAGTGAGGCTCCCAGCCTAAGCTGTCTAACAAGAAGCTGAAGATCCTCAGTTCAATTTCCAGGAAAGATCTGCCTTCAGGGGCCCTTTCCTGTGAAGTGACGGTGCCATGATCCTGGTGAACTGCAGCATGGGGGTGGGATGAACAGTCAGACTGTAACAGCTCAAGTGCCATGGGCAACTTTAAATACTGGGCAATTTAGAAATGGGCTTGTGATCTCAGCCATTCCCCTCTGCTGGCTAGGTCCTATGAGTCCTACCATCCTGGCAGTCTTTTGTGCGTTACTTGCTCTCAGACAAACCACAAAAACTGCCTGCTTCTGTGGCTGACAGTATCAAATCCTTTCTTTTATGTAAGGTACAACAGGGCCTTCTCAAGTGGGAGCTTCATCATTTCTTCTGATTATTGTCATCAGAAGTAAATGGTCTACCCAGATGCTGCACAAAAAAAACAGGTCTTGTTATCTCCTGGTGGGGGTGGTGGAAAAGAGGTTGGTGTGCTATGAGATTTCCCCTGGGAATATTAGCAGGATCCTAGAAAGTCTCCCTTCTAAGGCAAATTCTTGCAGGGCAGCAAATGGAGACTGGACACCACTGTTTAAGGGCATGCATTTTAGAAGCAGAGCAAATCTGCAACCGAGGTCAGGTCTGGAAGACGCTACCAGATTGGTTAGGCTCTGAAACAGTTGTCAGGACAGGAAAGAAGTGGTTTCACTCCCCTGTGATTGGAGCTTTTCCTAAGGGAATCTGCTATCCATTCTCTCAGTCAGCATCTCCACTTGGGGAAACACAGGCAAGCACTAAGGTCAAGAGGAAACAATGTCTATATGTGGCCCCCCAATGCCTTGATGGTTATTCACTCCAAGTGTTTCATCTGCCTGTAGTGAAAACAAATAAACAAACAAAAATTGCTTCCTAAGTCCCAGCCATCAGCAATCAAAATCCAAGTTGCAGGGTAAGGTTTGGAGAAGGTAAGGGCACTTGGGTTTTATCTTTGTGTTTTGTTTTGCTTTTTCCAGTCTCACACATTTTTATTTTCCTTTTGTGTGCAGCTTCCTTAATTTCAATAAAGACTGCCTTTTAGCAAGGAAGAGGTTTAAGGTCTGACGTGCAAGGAACATGAACTTTACAGAACAAGAGGCAGCTGAAAATGTGGTGGATGGGGTGGGGAAACCTCATCTTATTGTGTATCAGAAATAGCTGCTGGTTGTGATTCCCACAGGGGAAAGTGAAATCTGCTATTTAATCAGGTTACATATCCCAAACTGTAATTTCAGCTTAATCTATTCTCAAGGCTTTAATCACCAAATTCACAACAAGAGTATCGAACTCCTTTTCCTTATGCTTTTTGTCTCTCAGCTCAATTCCCAGGATAGAAACCACAAAGGCCAATGTGAGAAATGGAAAAAGAACATGGAGATGGATCAGACCCAGCACAAATTCCTAGAAAGCATAAGAGAGCTTTGAAAAAAGCAAGATTTGTTTCATCCAGCTCTAACTGAACAGTTTTCTGGGCAGATGTTTGAGCTGGTGAAACCAATCCACGTCACTGACTAAGAACAACACTGGTGACTGTCTCCATACCCCCAAAAGAAGAAAAACAAAGGGCAGCAACAGGAAAGAGGCCAATCTGGCAATCATTTTGTGGCTCTACTCAGAGGAAAGAACTTGAAAGAAAAGCTAACATTTTGGGGATGGTTTTGACCAATGTCCAAAATATCATGATGTGAACCCAGCTCTATCAACAGCTCAGCTGAAAAAAAACTTTTTTTTCTTTTCTGTCAGATCTCTCCAACCCTGACAGTGTCTCTCATAGAGAAACACCACAATTGGGAGGGGCAGGCAGTTTGACTGTCTATCACCAGCTACTGGACACAAGATATCTACATTAGTGTGGCTGTGAATCTATTGCCCATTCTTTTTCCCCCTTTTCAGTCTTTCCATCTGTAAACAATATTTTAAACCTGTACATAGTACAAAGGTTAATGTATATACTCTAGGAGATATTCAATGCATCAAAAATGTCCTAAGCAGAAAGCAAACAAAAGGTTTTTATAGATACCAGTGGAAACTAGGAGTACTCCATCTGTGGTGGTGCAGGTCAATAGGTATTAGACCTAGCAGCGGGAACAAAACAGTGCTTCAGCTTCTCAGGTGGAGGACAAAAACCCCCAAACCAGCTAGATTGAAAACAACTGTTTCATACATCCCACTTCCTTTGAACCTCCTTCACACTGGTACAATCATTGGTCTTACAAGGAAGACGGCCATATTTTTGAGAGCACAGTGTGAAGCAGAATTTGAGGTAGCGCACAGGGAGCAATGGCACAATTTCATTTTGCACCCAAAAATCAATATTAATGAAGAGTATTGAAGTCCCCTCACTAGAAAGAACAAAGAAGTCTATTTGAGTAGTTGTATTGCTTAAACTCTTAGGAAGGAAACAGTCTTATAAAGTATCCCCCCAACAAGGCCTTAGAGCAATAAAACCAAAATAAAATGTTCTACATGAAAAAACATACATTGCATGAATATATAATTTACAGTTCTCAGTTTTCCTATGATAGGGCTGCTCTATTTATAGCTTACCACAGAGGATAATCAGATAGTTATATGATTCTACTTTATTCTATGCACAATAAAAACTGTATTTAACTAGGGCAGAACATTTAAGGATGACTTGGTCAGACATTTTGGTTACCATGGGAATTACAAATTTCATAATTTTTAAAGTAGGGTGGAACCATTATAAGCTCCAGGATTCTTAACTTGTGATTCCAGGAAGGTTTCTTGGTTATCTTCTTTTCCATAATACTAAGTGGGAAAGAGATCATGGGTAGAGTCAGTAGAATTCCCAATAACAGGCTGAATGTTACTGAGTTACTCGACCTGTACATGTATACAATAATATTGTATGTGTCTGTGTGCATGTGCATGCGTGCATGCGTGCATGCGTGCATGCTTGCATGCATGTGTGCTGATGTGTTCATACATACAGAGGCAGTGTATGTATGAATATATAAACAGATATTTTATATATTCAATGCCTCAAATGGTCTAGGTTGCCAAGCCAAAACTAATTATTAATCAAGCCAGTAGAGACAAAGAATTTGAAGCAGTGGCAAAAACATGAATGGCAATCAGGCACTTGTAAAAAAATCACATCAGATTCCCTCAAATGGAAATGACGTAAGTCTAGAAAGAGGACATGCAGGTTATGCAGCCATGCTGGCTTAGCGGGGACTCTGAAGTTCTCATACAGTCACTTACAGACGTATATACATCTGCACGTACACACCAGCATGCCTATATTATATGAAGTAAATAAAAGAAAGAGAAGCTAATGGTGATTGACATAAATCAAGAAGCTATGACAAAAGGGAGTAGAAAGCTGCAAGGGGAAACATGCAGTAATGACCACCAGGGACAACACAGTAACTTTTTTTAAAATAAGCAGCATCAAAGGAAAACTAACAAAGGATCTGGTACCAGATAGGATGTGGCAATTCAGAGTCGGTACTTGAGAAAAAACTGTATTGTATGAGGTATGTGCACTATCTTCTATCAAGAATAAAGATAATAAATAGCAAGGGTAAAGGGTAGATACTATGATTAGACAACATACACCCATAAGATTTGAAGGAGTTAGCCAGTACATGCACTTTTTTGGTGGGATTATTCTCACCTCATTTCAGATGTCTCAAAGTTAGGATTCTTGTTTAAACCAGCTTTTGAGACTCTCTGTGCTGCAATGAATGGTACAGCTGAGATGATTTATCCCATCCGAATTTAGGTGTAATAATCCTCCCTCAAAGACGTTTGTCAATCTTCATTTACAGTAGGGAGTGTAGGAGGTGTAGCCTGGGATGCATTCCAGGTCTTAAAGTACTGAGGTATGTGACACAATCAACATCTTACTGTCATAATTTTCAGTGAGCTTTTAGGGGCTGAAGCATATAATGTGCAGTGTGAAGCAAAGCAAGAGGGATTTGTTCATCCTGAAGAGGAAAGGGCAAAGGGGGAGACGCATTTCTGTCTTCAGCTGTCTAACGGAGTCTTACAGAGAAGAAGGATCTAAAAAATTCTCAGAGATGTACACCAAAGAAGCAATGGGCCCAGTTCACCTCTTGGGATATACAGATTACAAATCAACAACAAAATCTGTATAACGTCTGTGTTAAAGCACTGGAAGCAATTTTCAGAGAGGCTGTGGAATCTCTGTCCTCATAGAGATTCAAATTTGGGCTGGACAAGGCCCTGAGCAGACTTTGAAGTTGGCCCTCCTTCGAGTTGTATTGGAGAAGTTGACATCCAGAGGTCCTTTCCAAACAAAATTTCATGATTCTGTGATTTCCCAATGTAGTGGTACGTTTGACAGCTTGCCATACATCCTGAGAGAAATCATGACATGACATGGGCTCAGCTAATGAACAATTACATTAGGAAATATAAATTAGGCAAATCATCAGGGTTTTATGGGAAACAGATCCTGTCAAACTGACTTGATATCTTCATTTGATAAAATTACCATCGTGGCTAAAGATAATCTTGTTGACGTAACAGACTTCTGTGAGGCATCTGACTTTGCCCTGCAGGATGTTTTAATTAAGAAACTAGAAAGACACAAAATGCAGTTGGCCTTCATTCAACAGCTCAGAAATGGCTAACTTGTGGGATTCAAATGTAACTGTAAAATGGAATACTCTTATGAAGAAAATGCATTTGTGTAAAGGCTCAGCTGGCATCTATTCCTGTCCCACTGTTCTTCAAGGATCTCAGCAAGCAATACCTGCAAAGTTTTCATAGTGTTCATAGTCTTAATAAGAAGAAAATTTTGCTGGGGAAGCAGAAGATGGCAAATAGTGAAGGTTGGTCATTGGTACAGACTGCCTGGGGTAAGCCAGCAAGATCAACAGTAGAAAACACAATGCCACACAGGTTAGATGCATCCAGCTGTAAAGTCATCCATCTAGGCACAAAAAGTATAATGGAGTTTATGTATAGGACAAAGGACTCCACACATAGCAGCTGCAGTTTTGATAATTATTTGAGGGCCTCTGTAGACATGGTGTCAAGAAAGGAAAATGCAATATCTGGAAGTAAAAAAAAAGACACTGAAAATAAATAGAAGAGCTAATAGACAACTGTATTTGTCATCAGTGCAACCACAACTGAAGTGGAGTGTTCATATTCAGGATTAGCAATTCAGGCAGTATACAGATAATTTGCATAGGGTTAATGGCATAGCTCCTTGATAAGTTACATTGGAAAACATTCCTCAGAAGGAAATAATTAAGTTTAGCACATCAATAGACTTCCAGAATCCCGTTGAAGAGGTGGCATGATCCTTCAAAAACATACTCATCTGTTCCCTGCCCACTGTGGAAACAGCAGCCATGTCGCTTGTGACAGATGCTGTATAATCTGCTCTAAGAAACCTTGCATCTACCATGTTGCAATATTAATACATAAAAGGCAACTGCAGTGAAGAGGAAATAATCTGTATTCTTTATTTGCTGAGGTAAACCAAGATGGCATAATTTAAAAAGTTATGCAGCCTCTCCTCACTTCTCCAGACTGAAAACCCCAATTTTTTCCTCATAACTTTAGTTTTTGAGTACTCTGACAGCCCTCAGTACTCATCTCTGGACTCTAAACATTAATCACTTCTTAAGAAGTACAGTGCATCAGAGGTGACAAAGACCTCTGTGTGGCTTTACCATTTAAGCAGATCATTTTGAAGGCAATAATCCTCTCTATATAGCCTAGTATAGCGTTTGCATTTTTCTTAGTGACCAGCCATTAACTGTGATAACTAAATACTGTGGTGTCACCTCCATCAGTGGAACGAGATCATTAAGAATGAACTCTTTCTTTCTTTGTTTTTTTTCCCCCTCTGTGATGTTTGTTAGTAGAAATAAGAATTACTCAGAGAACTCAATTATATATATTAATTAAATGTAGATAATAGTACAAGAAGATAACAGTGACCAGTCATGGCCACAAAAATGAGAAGTCTTACAACCCATGAACTGAAAGTGCAATCTCTCATTATTCCAAAAGCTTGGGCACACAAGACAACACCCATTTGTTTAACCAATAACAACACTGAAAACCTCAGGGCTAGTATATCTGTAATCCATGAACAGGAAGAGCAGTATGTAAGGATTATGACCTAGTTCATGTTGCTGCTGAGCAGCCAGGTAAAACAAAGGCCACACAGTCAGCCTGTCACTGAGCTGTTCTTCTTTAATGCACTTTTTTCACTAGGAAGTCCTTTCCTCCATGCTTCCTGTGCTCTCTTGGTCCTAGGTGTGTTACAAAGCAGAATAGAAAATTCATATGATAAGGAGAAGATGTACAGGCTTTTCTGCTTCCAGCAGTCCACCCAAGATTACAACTCAGGGACAAGAAAGCGAGGATATCATGTAAAAGAAAGACTAATACTTCTAAAGGTACAGAAAAAAAAAAGTTATTATTTTATCTGATCCAAATGCATGGTGCAGGCTTAAAAGCCAGAAAGCAAATAATAATAATAATTAAAAAAAACCCACAAAACTGACCCTGCATTTCTAGCTCAGAAGTATATCTATTTCTTTATCTTCCCCCTCCCCCCTTTCTCATAATCCTGTCAGGAAACTGGGACAAGCTGAAGCCATTCTCTCCTCTCCTGCTTCTACAACACTTTTATCTGCCTCATATAATCTGTCTCAGAGCCGCGTAACCCATGAGGTTGCTTCTCATGGGGCAGAGTAACCCTTATTTCTTCAAGTGCAGAAGAGGGGGCTGTCTCTTCGTCTTACTATTTGATGTGCAAATGTTTGTGCCCCACACACATACCCGCTTCCTTTACCAGATTCTGCCTCCTTCTTGTGCATCCTTAACATGGGAAAGCTAATACAATGGCTCTGACACATGCCTCGTTTCTTCCCTCGTTTCTTGCTGCAGCTCCAGCAGTGCCAGAATGGAAATAACGCAGGCAAGAGGGAGCCAGGATAATTTTGGGTGTGAATTCATTGTGAAGAAAATGTAGTCGAGGTGACTCAGGGAGGAGTAAGTCATGACAGAGTGTCTGCCTGTCTGTTTGTGTGATTGATGCTGAAGAGACCTGTGGACAACAGGAAGGTTATTCAGCACTTCCAACTGTGGAAATCTGCTTGCAAATTTGCCAGGTTTTCATCATTGGTGTTGTAATTACCAGTGGATGCCTTGCTTCGGGATTGTTATGTACGAGTGTATATGTGCATGCATGTAAATGCTTATTTGTCCATATATATTTGTGCATGTGTTGGCCAAAACTTCCTAGTTACTTGCAAGACAGAGATGTGGTGGACTAATTGCTTAGACTCACAGCATTGATTTGCAATGTGTCACTTATGCTAATTCACTTGACTTAGACTAAGCTATTCCAAGAGTCTCCCTGATTAAAGGCACTACTGGCAATAACTAATGACAGAAGGGCACTGATATATAACACCCTATCATTGACAATTCTAGTGTCAAATTAAAAATGGCAATTATTCTTTCAAAAAGCCTCACTTCCTATGCTACCCATCAGGCGTTTGATATGCAGAAGCAGTTGTGTCAACCAAAAGCAGTGTAATTTTTTATACCTGGATGTGAACATCCACTCAAATGTGCCACATTATTTTAATAGAAAACCTGGATTTTCTCAACGGTCTGTCAACATTTCTTAGATTTTAGTATCTGAAATCTCCACAGTCATTAGTCCCTGAGCTCAGGTCTCTCACAACTTCAAGGATGACTGTCCTTTCGACATGCCATTCCCATCGATCAGTGGTACGTTTTACCTCCCTCCCACGCACTCCCTAAACATACCTGAACTGCACGTGGGGTGTCTTCATGGGGAGCAGAGACTTAGGAAGACATTCCTGGAAGACCACCACTCAAATGGAGCTGCTACAGAGAAAAAAACACAAAGCAAGTATGAGAATGTTTGGATGGAATACATTCAATAAAGACCAGTTAAGTAAGAAAGGAATAGGATAAATGCAGTATTGCACTGTTCTCTGTATTCAAGCATAGTGCACCATGGTTGTATACAGAGAAGGCGGCAAGGATCATACTATAAAGGACCATGACACTAGGCAAATCCACAAAAGGATGCCTGAAGCTGTCTGTCCACTCCTCAAATGTCAAGTGGTTAACTTTAAAGCTTCGTCACTATAGCTGGTATGCTCATATAGAACAAGGAGTACCATTTGTCTAAATGTAAAGTCTAAAAGACAATTCCCCTTGGCTCTAGTTCCTGTTTGCCTCAAGTAGTAAAATCCTTGATCTTCTAGGCTTACTGGAAATAAAATGCGTAGTCCTAGTGGATGAATTAAGCAGTTATTAAATAGCTTGGGTAACAATTTCAGAGCACTGATTTATATTTATAAAACCCAGATTCACTACTGTTATCCTGCACTGGATTATTTCCCTTGGTTTGAAACCTCCCTCAGTGGTGCATGTTTTGAGCTCTCTGCATTTCTAATTAGACAGGAACTTTGAAACCTATCTCTTGCAGGCATTTAGAAAAGGTGTAATAATTCATAGGACGCAGAGAAGGTATAGTCTTGATTTAACCTCCCTTCCTGAAGTCACAAGTGAAAGTATCATCTGCATTATAATTTAAGGCTTGGATCTCATCTTGCTTGGGTTTAAAGGCTGTTCAGGCCTGAGCAGCTGCAGGGTGAAAGGTGGGAATGTTGCCCACAAAAATGAGCACAAAGGAGTGGGAACTCATTCAAGAGCAGCTCAGAATTGCACAGGACACAGAGCAGACAATAACAGATACTTTGAACAAATCACCTTCTGACTACTCCATATTTTAACATATTTCTTGAATATATGACCAATAGGCATCTGAAATCCATTAGGACAGAAAAACTGTACTTGTGACTAACCTAAATCTAGTTTTGTAGGGTTTCTGCACACTGCAGTTCCCAGTGCACTAACCTGACAGACTGAAACTGATTACTGTCTCTAAATAGACATTGGCCTCTCTGAGGCTCAGCTAGCTTAACTAAATTACTCTTCAGTTTCTCATCACCTCCAGGGGGAAGGCAAAGACACAGCACCATCTCAGAAGCTGGCTTGTGTTTGTGGCATAGATAACCCTGCCATCACTGGTTGCTATCACCTAGCTCAGATTTGCTGCTTTGAGTGATACATCTTTTTTCCAGGACCTGGTGCAGAAAAGGACCATGTGTTCATGACTTTCTCATCATCCACAAAAAATGGATTGCCCTGTGGCAAGCTATTCCTCATGTTTGCTCCAGGCCACAGACTTTTGTGACTCTATGCTACCAACTTAACTTCAAGAGAAAATAGCTCAGTTGCTGGAAATCACAAATGCTTGTTTTACAAACCTCACTGCCTGCAAACCAGAGCAGAGATACCAACTGTGGCTTAAACAATGTGCAAAGGATTTAAGTTTTTTGCTAAGTGTCCTGGTTTCAGCAGTAGCAGTCATTTTTCTCCTTCTTAGTAGCTGGTGCAGTGCTGTGTTTTTGATTTTGGTCTGGGAACAGC
>WYDI02031002.1:0-46295 GCA_009867235.2 Psittacus erithacus
GTCCTTGGTCAGAGTAAACATTACTGAGCAGCAGCTAAAAACATCGGTGTTATCAGCGCTGTTCCCAGGCCAAAAGTGAAAAACACAGCACTGCACCAGCTACTAAGAAGGAGCAAAATGACTGCTACTGCTGAACGCAGGACAGTAGACCACTTATATGAGGGCTTTCCCAGTATTGCCAGTGGCAGAACTCCAACAGCACTGGAACTAGCAACTGGCTTCCAATGCACTTATGTCTTTTACCCAGTTTTTCACTGCATGTTTCCTCATGAGCTTTACTGTTCTTAGACATCAAAAAGAAAGAGATTAAGGATCCTCTAATTATGAGAAAATATTTCGGTCTTTTTGTGACTTACTGGTAAAAAGAGAAATCTTAATCAATCCTATTTGTGCAAAGTTCCTATGTACTTAATAATTTTGAAAAGTCTGTCAAATTCAGCTTTGTCAAATTAATTAAAGCTGGCCAATGAGCTTAAAAGTTCTGTAGCAATTTGCTGAGATATGAGAGACAGATGGACAGCATAACTGTGCCAGTTTCATTTCTTTGAGGAACCAGGATTAGTAAAAGGCCCTTTTTAGCTCCTAATAATTTTTTCACTGCAAAATTGTATTTGTATACTTACAAACTTACAGCTTTAGACTTTTTTTTTTTTCTGTCTAGTATGTATTTCTTATTTAGACAACATTCAAGGCAAATATTTTTCAGCCAGGGGAACAAAGAGGTGACAGTCCTTGTGAAGCATTATCACGATACTCTGATTTTCTGATGGAGGGGTATCTTAGTATCAGTCAGGCAGGCCTGGTAATGGTTAAACCCAGTGTCAGCTCTAGATATCTGCTGGTCTAATTAGAATTATCTGAATCCTGCATGTATTAGATGTGGTACTGAATATGGGTTAAATATAAGCTAACGGTGCAGCCTCACGTGTATCACTATTCCTTTTTTTTAAAGTAAAATTTGAGTGCAACACTGAAAGCCCAACCTACTTGGAGATTTTCTTGCTCAGTCTGATTTGCTCTTGAAGCTCTGCCATTAATGATGAAGCACCTGAATCTGGTGCTTCTAGCAGGCTATGTAAGAGCTCCTTTCATTTTCCATCATCTTTTATAGAGTCACAGAGTGGTTAAGGTGAGAAGGGACCTCTGCAAATTGTCTAGCTCAACCCCCCTGCTCCAAGCAGAGCCAGCAGGACCAGCTGCTCAGAATTGGTTTTTGGTTTAGTGGTGAGCTTTCTTAAATCCCATCAGTGGTCTATATATCATAGCAGTGTTCCTAAATTTTTAAGAGATTATTCGTATCTATTCCAATATTGTTAATATCTCTAGAATTAGCAAAGTCAAATGAATGCTGTTGCTAGGATCCAGAATCGCAGCCTTTTGGGTCCTTCTGTCTGGTCAGAGTCTTTTTTGCTTAAGCTCAAAAATAAGTCATTAGTGAGTCATTCTATTCAAATGCCTTGATGCATGGGTGTAAGAAAAGCACAGATCAACTTGGATGAAGTCAGTCCAGTGAACACACGTAATGAATCCTTCTGAATCAGCATAGTCAGATAAAAAAAACCCTTTCTCTATTTGCCTGAATAAAATTAAGTACACCTTGAAAAATCTTTATGGAATTTTTTTTAATACCATACTCAGAGCGCATAAAAGAAATGTTCTTCCTCCAAGATCATATCAGAAAAACAGAAAATCTACAGTGTTATATTCATTTATGAGCAGAGCAAAACAGGAGAGATGCTTTCCTTCTGCATCTTAAAGAATAATTTTATTTGTTCTATTTTATACGCCTACATTAAGCCAAAAACTTTGTTCTAGGAAAGCCTGGTTTTCTTCACTAACTGGAAAGGAAGTATAAAGAGTCTGGTATAAATATCTACTTCTCAGATGTTAAATCTCATTTCTGACGTTTTGGGGTTTTGGGTTTTGTTTGGTGTCTTTTTGGGGTCTTTTTGGGTGTTTTTTTCATTTATTTACCAGAATATCATCTGCCTCACATATCTGGAAATAGAGCATTTCTTACAGCTATAGCTGCAAATGGGGCATTGTGGAACACAGACCAAATGGCCAATCTTTTATGAAGGAGTATTCCTTTGGGAAATACAATTTAACAGTTGCCCTCAGGTCACTATTAACAATCTCAAATAATTTCTGTTTCTATCTTTAAGAAGCCTAGGTGTGAACATGGATCAGTGGCCTTCATCCTGTTCTTAAAGGATTAAGAAAAGAGAAAAAAAGAAAAAACTCCCAAACAAAATGTATGTAAGTGAAAAATACCATCTCTGTAAGCTCACTCTGAAGAGCGTAACTTCTGTATATTATGCACATGCCTAATTTTTCAGCCTGCCTTTGCACAAGTGAAGCAAGAATTTGGCTCTTTGGTTTTATAGCTTATATAATGAAAAATACACAGCAATAAAGAAAGGCTAGCAGCTGCCTTCTGATGCATACAGCGCAGCGGCTCCCCAGGGTATCCTGCCAGGCATCTTAGGTGGTTCAGATCCTCGCTGATGGCCTCTGCAGACAAGATCCTACATTTCTGCAAGTACTGATTATGACTTTGAGTGGAGTATTACTTTCCCCCTGCCCACCTCTTTCGTGAGGTTTGTCAGACCCTATAAAATTT
Source organism: Psittacus erithacus (assembly GCA_009867235.2). Classification (NCBI taxonomy): domain Eukaryota; kingdom Metazoa; phylum Chordata; class Aves; order Psittaciformes; family Psittacidae; genus Psittacus; species Psittacus erithacus. The sequence goes on from WYDI02031002.1 coordinate 2,624, forward strand.
TGTGCAATTTTACTGCTGCTGCTTTCCCCACACTCATTCCTCTGAGCCACATCTGGTATGTTACATGTCTCCATCTGAGATATTTCTGCTGGCTTTCCAATAGCTTCAGTAAAGTGATATTGGCATAGGTACTTTAAAAAAGTGGAGGCCCCCTTGCAGCGCTGATCACTGCAATGTGCCTCCTTCTGTGATTGAGACAATAATTTCTGTACTGATACTTTTGCCTATGACTATTTTGAATCAGCAGCTATTCTTTTGTTAACAGGAATTGTTCAAGTGGTTAATTTTTCATTGCGATTAGCATGCAAACCCCTGTACATATGAGCACTTACTTTGTATGTATTTATATACAGGTTTGTCTATATGCAAATGTACTTAAAAGTGAATATAAGCACAAATGCTTTGTGACTGGCAGAGGATGAGCAAAATTAATGTACTTGACCCAGTAATCAAAGTAAAGCTTACATTTATGGATTTTATAATAGACTTCCCCAACGTTTTGTGCCTCACACGATTTGTGTGCTGAAAGACACAAATTCAGATGCTCTTCCGCCTCCTCACCCCACAATACTTCTGTCTTATCACAAAGGGTGAATTTTTCCTCTCCTCTCATGGCAGCACCTCTGGTACTCACAAGGCTCCCTACCACTCTTCTGAAAAAGTAAAAACCTGTTTTTGCAGTATAAAAAATGCATTTCATTCAGTATAAAAATAAGGAGCTTTTATTTTTTGCAATGTACTCTCTGCAAATTTTACCAATATTGAAGTATCATTGGTGGAAGAAAAAGAAAATAAAAAACTTAGATAGCCCAGATGACAAATACATTTGGCATTCACAGTTTCTTATTAGACTGGTCTTTAAAAAAAATCTCTTTGGCTTAATACACTTCAGGAAATTAATATTTAACCTGAAGAAAATTTAGAAACCCCTAAAAGCCCTCATCACGGGCTGCTATTTGGTATTATGAGACCTGGCAATAGCTGTACAGGTTCCCCCTCTCAGGATTCTTCTTTAGTTTCCTTCTCAGCACTTGTGGGTCTGTGATACTGGGAGACTCTGCCTCCCGCTGTGGCATTGATGTGCACTTCCAAAAGCTATGACGTGGAAAAAAGGGAGGATTTCCTACTTTTCCTTCAGGTTATCCCTGGGAGAAATGGAACGCCTCATATGATGGGGACATTACAGTGCAGAGCATAAATATGTGCCAAAACCCAAATGATGAGATACAAAAATATGGATATAACAGGAAATTAAAATGCTCTGAGATTGTTTCCTTTTGAATTAATAACTCTTTCCATGCCTTCAGTTTTATTTTGCATTTCTAATGCAAAACATTTGCAACATAAGAAGTGTCAGGCTTTTTCACTAAAATATGTCCCTCAAAATTATGAACATGTGTACGAAAACCTGGTAGTCCTAATAAGGCAAATTGACAGCATTGGCTTATCTCACATGGATACATCTATGTAGAGTAATGACTGAGCAATAGAAGAAGTAAAGATGTCTTAGATAGTTTCCATTTCTTACTTTAATTATTAAACACTTCACAGTGAAGTGTTTACAGTTTCTGGTAAAAATTAATCTTTCTTCTTGAGAAATAGCAGTTCTTCATCTTGAATTATTTAGACATCACAGCCTAAAGGTTTTCCCAGCCACTTTTCAGTGTTAGAACTTTTCTAGAATATTTCAGGAAAGGATGCCAAAATGTACATTGATAAAATCTTTTCTATGTCCAGCTGAAAATGGCAACAATTAAAAATTCATATTGATAAATTAAACTGGACAGAAAAGTAAACTTCCTGTTTATAAGAAGGCCAAATATGCAAGCACAGCATTCATTTCTTTTGAAGCTATAGAAATTAATGCAGTAGTTTTCCAAGAAATCTTTTATTTCTGAAAGTACTGCAGGAATGACAGAGGCTCCACTCTGGTTTGGGAATTAGGCATGACCTAAAAAGATTACATAAAGTAACAGGCTCATATGGAATAGGCTGTGATTTACCAACTGCATTGTTAAATCAATATATTTCATGCTCTGTTGGGATAAGTAATACAGGGAAGAAAGTATGTACATAATTATGGAGCGAAACAATGCTCACTTTTTGAGAAACAGCAGCCACAACTTTATGAACTCATCTTGGACAGGAATGAAGAGGCATGAGCAAAGATCCTTCACAATGCTGCAACACCACAATGCTTTGCACAGGAGTTTTTTTAAGAACTCTTCCAAAACATCATTTCATCCTCTGGGATATACAGGACTATTATGAAACCCCAGTTAGTAGAAGAAAAAAACAACATTGGCATGAATATTCCAGAAATAAGCAAGTAAAGCTGTTTAGTTTCAGTATATATGCATCATTAAGAAAAAAAAAAATCTTGAGCACAGCATGCAGGTGTTAAATCTGGAACTAGACTGTAGACAGATTCACTGGCAAGAGAACAGGAGAAAGTATTTTAAGCACAGGCAACGCAGCCTCCACAGAGCTGATCTGCAGAGCTCAGCGTTTGAAGTAACTCTCTGTGGGTTTAGCACATTTTCCTCCATCTCCTCTGTAGGAGACTGAGCAAGGGATAGCTGCACACAGGATTTCTTACCTGGGCTGTTTCTTTGGCTGTCACAATGGATCAAGTGGAACCATGCCACAGGTGCCAGCTCCTGTTTTCTGTAACTCAGTTGCACTATTTGTGTCATCAGAAGGCATTCAATGCCCGCTGGAGGAGAACATATATTCCTCTCTACAGAAAAGAAAAATGGTTCTGGCCAGAACTTTCCTTTCCAAGACACATGGTTTCAGTAAAAACTTAACCAAGCATCAGGTCTTCCATGCAGTCAAGAATGATTGGTATTAACAAAAATCAGCTTCTCGTTTTTATTCACAAAATGTTACCATGGATAGAAACAACAAAAAAAAAAACCCTAAGGGCTGAAAGGACTTCACACAGAAGACCCTTCAATCACTGCACAAAAGTAGATATAAACCACTCATTTCCAAATGTAATATCACAAATTAAAGATGATTACAGAAGTATTATTTGTCTTACTAATAAACTCAGATAATATATTAAATATGTGGGTCATTTGTTAAAGTAGCCATTAGCTCTGAAACATTTTTCTATAGTCAAAACTGGAGATATGTTTGAAAGCCAGGTCCTTCCAGTATATAGGTCTCAATTTGCCAAATCTAACAAGGTAGCAGAAGAATGTTCTTTCATTTACGTCTCCCATGTAGCGCCCATGGTTGGATGAATAATCAGAATATTCACATGTAAATCAGGGAATATGAAAGCATTCAAATAAGATTGTTGGTCTTCATTTCTTGTAAAGGAAGGCTAATTCATTGTTAGAGGAAAGTACGAGCAGGAAATAACAGAAGCTGATGTTTTCTTATTGTTGTCATAATGATTTGTGGTTGCTTGTTATCAAGTACATAGTCTTGTGATAAAGATGTTGACCTAGTGCTCAGAAGCTCTCTGCATCCTTTCTATTCAGCCACAGGTCCCCTCTACCTCATGTTTAACCACAGGGCGGATATTATCTTCTCACACCACAAGGAAGGCTGATGCTAGGCATGAAGAACAATAGGTTTCTTGATTGTCCAGTGATGGAAGATACAGTTCCTATTTAGGGATGGGCAGTCTTCCAATCTATAACCATGAATGGCTTAATTTCTTTCCATTTAATTAATAATACTAATTTAAGGTCTATTTCAAACTCTGAACACCAGTCTTCGATGGAGACATCACGTAAGGTGACCTGAGAGTATAATTAATTTTGTTTGACCATTTAATATCAGTGAATAAATCAAAAAAAAAAAAAAAATGGAAGGATAAGGTGCTGTAGAGAGTGTTTCCTTCTCAAACAAGTGGGAGCTTTTTATTGATATATTAATGAAAGAACTGAATGCAGAGTGACTCTTTCTTTTTGGTTTTTTCTTCCCTTAATGGAAAAGAAGAATTTCCAGGAAGAAAAAAATGAGAATGTGGTCTCTTGCCATTTTATTGTCCTTGGATTCTTCATTTCTCTGAAAATTGTGCAGTGCTTAACCTGAGCATTTAACAATATTCTGGGTTTCTCCCTGCTCCTGATTGCCCTTATAAACATTGGAACTTCTCTTTTTGAATAGAAAAGTGCTCTCTAGAACAGTGACTGCCAATATCTTTGGAACTGAATCTCACTTGAGAAAGCTAGTGATCTTCCACATGTCACTGGTTACACTTATGGATATTGTCCCCACTTCTTTAGCATCAAGGCTGAGCTTCTGCATATAGTTAAACCTACTGGGTTACATCCACAACCGTCTGGGTGGTCCTTTACTTCTGTCTGCAAAATCCTAGAGCAGAGACACTGCAGCCGAATCTTCAGAAACCAGGGCAGATTAACTTGCTTGGGCTCTACGCTCCACTCTGAAGTACTCAAGTATCACCAGAAAGGAATGTCTTAACAATTGGCAGCCACTGCTCCTAAACGTCTTTTAAAGCAAGCTGAGATATTGTTTCTGCCATATCTTGAATTATTGTCTCTTTAGGATCCATTCCTGAAATTTCTATTGGGTGCTGTTGCGACTTTCGAGAAGGCAGCAGCAGCAACTCTGGGAAGAAAAAAAAATTGAATGATCAGTCAGGAGACTGAGAGCAGCCTGCCTGGCATGGAACCAAAAAATCTGGGTTTCCTTTTTATTTACATACATAAAAAGGTGTAAGTCAAAAATTATCCATTGCAGCAGCTGACAGTGCCTGCAGCTTTCCACACTCTCCCTTGTTTTCCTTTCTGTCAGCATGATATAAAGAGAGGAAATCAGCTCACAAAGGGAGCATCAAGACTATCTCTCCTAAAAGTTACTGAATGATTGACCAAAAAACAATTTCTAAGTTGCAAGTTGCCGTATTACAGCTATTGCTAAGATTTGAAGCGTGATTTGCAATGCATGCCTCCAGCATTCAGAGAGTGGGGCATTCAGCAGCACTGGAAAGAGTCCAGAAGTGGCAGCAGGTGCATGAAAAAAACCTCACTTGCTTCTAAAGGCACACCACCAAACACATTCACATCTAGCTGTGTAAATATCAAGATGAACGGGTAATGACTGATGATCGCTGATAGGATAAAAAGTTGCAAAAGATCTGTCCAAATCATTTGCCCCATTTCAGCTGTGGCCTGTAGCAGATGGCTAGTGAAAGCACCATGAACAAGACAAGCACAGAATCGCATTTATCTGCAAGAGCCAGCCAGAGAGGCTTGGAGTAGACCATAACCAGGAGTAGCAACGTATACCTGAACAGAATTGCAACATGACAGCTGAGCTTTTCAGCAAAAGCGGAGGAAATTCTTCTACCTTTCAGGTACTGCATGAACACATTACAGACACATGCACAAAAGCAGTAAAAGAAAAGCAGGGTTTGTTTGTTTTTTTTTATAACATGCAGTTTTTATTTTGAAATACATACTATTCACTCCTTCCCAAAGCTGTGAGAAATAAAGCCTGTCAATGAAATTAAACAGTAACAGACCTGAAACTGGTAAAAGGAAATTTATATTGAACTCTCAATAGGGCAAGAAGTGGGATTAAAAACCTGAGATATTTATATGAATAATAATATTTGCAGTTATATTAGTGCAAAATAAGCCATGCAGGCACAAAGGCAGAAACCACCCATTACCTGCCTGAGGCTAAGAATGTTGTTTCCCTTCTAGACATGACAATGTATGATTTTTAATGATAAAGATTTTACACCTTCCTCTGGTGCATTTGGTACTGGCAGCTTTAAAGAAGCAGAGTACTGGATTAGAAGCACCTTTGGTTTAAACAGTCCCACGTTTCTTTTCCTTTAAAATCCCCCTTCCTGATCTACAGGGTGGCCTTCTCCATATTGGGAACAACATTGTGCCAAGTTATTACATGGTTATTTTTTAAATGGTTTTTCAGAGCAGATGTTCCCATGTGAACATTAGAACTCTTCCTCTATGGACATTTGCAGCACATGCTGAACACTTATTCTCATCCAGATATCACTCAAGTTTGTAGAAAAGCTCCCACTGAGCTGACCAAGATGAGGATTTGGCCCACTGACTGTGATAGCCTCTTCAGCTTCTGCTCCCATTGTGTAACTAGCAAGGAGTAGACACAGATGTTAGCATTCATTATGCTAATATTTGAGCTGCCTGATGTGCAAAATCACAGGTATAATCCTCTGGTGGATATTTTTCTTTCCTTTCTTGAAAAGAACCATGATAAATGTGTTACTGACATCCTTACATGCTGTGAGCTCAGCTTAACCTTCCAGAATTCAGAGGTTTATCCAAAGTTTATCTGAAAAACCCGCATTTTAAAAGTGGTCAAGAAGTCTCATCAGGAATTAATTTCAGGGGGATTTCAGGATTTCATTATTTCCTAGGTTTTTTTGACTGGACCAGAAACAATAAGATACATAGAACTTATCAAAAGGATTTTAAAAGGGAGGAAAATTATAATTGACGTTTAGTAGGTGGGAGTGTGATGCTCTGGGAAATGAAAAAGAAAAATCTGCCTTGTATCACACAGGAGTCAGTAGCAGAATCAATAACCACTCCACTTTGCTTCCCCTTACAAGAAAAACAGGCTTTCTGCAGAGATTTCAGGCCTTCTTTTTCCAGGTCCATATTTCTTTAAGAATCAGATGTACAGAGGCTGCAAAGCTTTTGAATATGGATGTTTTTCCAAATTGCCTAAATATTTCTGAATATCTTCAAAAGTTAATAGAACAACAGACAGGGGGATGTCACTGCTTTATGTGAACCAGCTCATCCGCAGCATAGAATTTGTATTTTTGGTTCTTTCCTGTTTTTCATAGACACCCTGAACTAGTACTGAAGTGTTGCTGTTTTCACATATTTCCACTAATTTTATTTCCCTGGATACATATTGCAGGGCTCTGATTGGTTGCCATGAAAGGATTCCTCCACCCCCACCCCACTTCAAATCATCATGAGTTCATGCTCAAAACTGCCTTGCAGGTCCATACTAGAGTTTTGAATGGGACTCTTGAGAACATTGGGTAACAAGATCTTGATCTATTATTACCTGAACAATGTCAATCATTGATATCCTCACAGCATAAATAAAAGAAAGTTTACCTCTCTACATGACTGAGCATTTGCATTGGTTTAAAAGACTCATCAAAAGACTGTCCTGAAGACTTGGCTTTCTCGTGCAGTATTCTGAGTACTTGCACTGGAAGCAAAATCCAGGGAAAACAAGTAGATGGGATATTTGTAAGGCCAAGAATATTTAATAGTTGGGCTATTATATATTATAGTTATATATGTATCATCTCATATATATTATATATATATAATATAGTTATAATATGACTTGAGTTCACACCTCAAAATTGGCATTTTGGCATGCTGGACATTCTTACTTTGCTTGATCCAACTCTGATTCCCTTTCCTAGGAGCAGTTCCTACTTTTAGCAAAGATCTCTTCTGCTAAGAATTTTTCATTTTATTTGGTTAGTGACGATTCACTGGTTCCTGAAATTCTCCAGCAGGAAGGCAATCCTCACTCACAGCAACAAATCACGGACTCGGATGGGACTCATGGCAGAAGCAGTTACAGAGAAAGATCATGTATTTGTTCAAACACATCAGCCAAGACACAATTCAGAGAAGCAGGACCAGTTCCTGCTTCTCAGTTGCAATGCTATAAATAAAACCTGGGATAGTCTGCCAGACAAAGACTTCACTGGGAATGATTTTTTGTCAGAGTGAGTTGGAAATCTGCTATTTACAACCTTAGAAGATAGTGATTTGTAACCAAGCAACAGATTTGCTGGTTTGCTTGAAACAAACTGGTTTATAGCAAGGCAGGAGGATTATTTAACTGAGGGGTTAGGGGAATGGAATATTTTCCTTAAAGAAACATCTTAACTATAAAAAAGGTAAAGAGAGTTTTTTATATAAAACCTTTTTACAGTTTATTTCCTATCATTAGTTTCTTAATATATATATAAATGAGGATCTGACTAAATGAATCAGGACGTTAAATGATAAAGTTCCGTCCATGTGAACAAATAAATAATTATTTACAATCTTTGGCAAAACAAATGAAATTTCATTGATCTCACTCTCTCACACACACTTGCAAGGAAAAAAAATGAAAAAAATTTAAAAAACATCATAAATAATTTACATAGAATAGGAAAATTATGATACAGTCCAAATATTAACATCTTCCTCCCCACATTGATGTCTGTCTCTGACAAAACAAAAAACCCTACACAGCCATTACAATCACTAGATTTAATGAAGTCACCCTCCCTTCTGCTTGGGACATAGGTACACGATTTGAAACACCAAAAGAAGGAAACTGAAATGTTTAAAAACCTTAAAAAAGAGGCAAAAAAACCAAACAAAAGCAAACAAAAAACAGGAAAAAAAAAAGTTTGAAACAAATCCCCCCCAAAAAAAGATTTGATAATATGGACACTATAAAATGTGCAATAAAGCCAGAAACTGTGGATTCCTTTCTAATGAATATAGCAACAAGATCTATTTCAAGGGAGAAAATTTTGCTCACTTTGCCCTACAAGGCGGCAGAGGTACTGTATTATTCCATTAGTTAACCCATCTATGAATAAAATTACATCAGCGTGTGTTCTTTTTGTGAACAAAGCTCATACAACTTAATCAAAACAAAACAAACAAAGTTAAGCATGTTTATACCATTGTATATCTGAGTAACTGTTGTATCTGTTTAGAATAAACACTGGTATCCCTTCAGCATTAAGTTCTATATACAGCAGACATAGGTATCAATACAAAATATTAAAATTAGGGTAATTGGATATATATATTAAGGTTCCATTTATAAATTCCTTATTATTATTCAACTTTAAAGTATACATGAACATAACCAATGAAACTATACTTAAGTGTATACCATGCTTTGATAAAATCTACGTATTGTGATATGCTTTTACAAACAGCTTTAAAATATTATTTGTGTATGCATTACTGACGCATTATATGACATGCTTTAAAATAAATTATCAGAGAAGATAGTTCCGTGTGATAATCTTAATAAATACTAACAAAATATTTATAAGTGGAACCTTAGATTCATACATTACCAAATTAAGTACTAGTGGCCTTGCCACCTTTTCAGAAACCCACATTACGATTCAGGATCTCAAAGTGCTTTTTGCAGCAGAGGTGGGGAAAGTGGTTCAGGTTTATTTTGCTCCACATGGTCACTGCATATTCTTTATTACAAGGGAACACAAAATATGATGGAAACAGAACAACTGGAAATAACTTTTTGAAAGTTCGACAATAGTGATCGCTTTGCATGTTTCCATGACTTATTCTTCCCTTTCACATGGGAGTTTCTAGATTCATTGTGTTTGGAGTGAATTAAGCTTCTACTAGGCTTTAAGTTGCAAATCTGACATTTCTACCAACCGTAATTTTAATAGGTATATTAAAAGCATCCTCATCAGCTAAAGAATATCATCTTTGGATCAAGAAGTGTCCATAACTGATCTCTACTTTATTACCCAACGGCATTTTCATTGTTATTATAGATACTGTTGGTTTAGCCCTCCATTACTTTGCTAAAGTTAGACCCAGAAGCCTTGCGTTATTGAAATCCAGTCCTGATCAGAACAAGAAAGTGTCAATCACACACCTAAAAAGTTATTCAAACACATTTTTCCTCACTTAAAGACAATGACTGGTAATCATCACCCCCTCTTTTTCTCCATATATATAAATACATTAAGTAATTACATTTTATATGTAAACGTCATTCCTCAAAAAAAGGCAAATAAAACCCCATGTTTTCACCCTACAAAAGTGTTCTAATGTATCAATCTGCTACTGCTTCAGTGGTGGGTCTGATGCTCACGTTTAGGTTTCATTAATCCTGGCTGTGAGAAGGCACTTGGGTGAAGGGATGGCTGAGGCACTCCTGGCAGCAGGGAGGTACCTGGTGAATGGAGCACGAGGACAGAGAACAGGAGGTACACACAAATAGAAACTGGGAGTACGAGGATGTACTGAGGTGTCTAGGTTGCATAGCATTTACAGTACTTTGCTGGTAATGCAGCAACCATTGCTCAAGCATCTGAAAGAAATCGGAAAAAAGATATTAATAGTGATTTTTTTATTTGGTTAGGTAGTCAAACACAAGAACAAAGCTCCATTATAATACAATAAAGAAACACACAGTGTTTCCTGTTCTGCATTTCCTATAAATATATAAAAACAGTTATCTGCCTGTGCAGCAAGATATACACATGTGTTTGTGCACCTACATACCTAAATGTATATAAAAATCATATAGAAGAAACCCTGGGAAAGCATTTTCATATTTCAAAACATTTCAGACAAGGCACTCTAGACAGACATGCTCTTCAAAAAAACCTGCTTTCCCCTTCGTGCCTCTTGAATGAGGGATGATCCAGAAGTAGCTCTGCCAGCAGGACACACTGAAATAGCCTAAAGTGAATATACACAGCGAATTCTAAGAACGTATCTTGCTTAGAGATTTCAATCTCATTTTTTCCAGGTGGGTAGTATTAGAACATCTGTTTTTTGTTATTTAAATTGAGATTACTATAGGGGCAAATAGCATTCATGGTATTTCAATAAATCAAGAGTTTACTCCATGTTATGATATTACAGATTGCTTTTGGTAACTAGAGGATACTTTAGGTTTCCATATTTCACTCTTGCTCCACAGGTTATCAAAGTCTTCAGTATTTCCAGACGTTTTCTGTAACTAACCTCTGCATTCATATTTGAGGTCAGAGAAATAGACCATCTCTTGAGAGAAGACAAAAAGACCTAATCGTCCACCAGCAAATGTTGTATCATAGATTGGTCCAGAATCCACCATGACTTGTTTCCCTTCGTACACTAAAACTCTGCAAAGAACAACATAATTTAAATTAGACAAGAAGGATAACACAGTGTCCAGTGTTGCTGACAGTTCCCAAGAACTGAAACAGAATTAATTTTAACAAGGCACCAGAAAACCCAACTGCATTGTAAGGATCACTTCTCATCTCTATCTCACGCCCACCTGGCTGGCAGCCACAACACATTAATCAGAAGCAGTGGAGCTGCTCCATAAGTAATTTCATGCACACCATCTGCAAAAGATTTCCCAATTCTTTATTTAGAACAGTCATGTCTCCTGGAATGAACTATGGCATATGCTAGCATTCATTGATAAGCCCTTGTCCCTGTGAACTCAGAGGTTAGCACAAGACCTTGCCACATCACTTAGCAAAGTCATCTTTACAGCTGTCTGAATGGCTGATTTATATATCTTTAGGTGCAAGGGCCAACATTTAAAATAGTAAGAACCATCCCTTGAGTAAAACAAAACATTAATTGGAGACATGCTGAATCTCAATTTCAGACATTTTAAGAGCTTAATGATAGCTGGAAGGGTTTGGACACAAATGACTAGACTAATAATAAATTGGAAAAGAAAGAGAACACGTGGTGGGGGGGGGGGTGTCTGAAGAGGTTTTGGTGGGTTGGTTTGGGGTTTTTGTTGTTTAAGGGGGAAGAGTTGACTATTTCTTTTAGTGTTTTGGGCATCTACCCTGAAGCCAAAAGACCAAGACACTTCTTCATTTTCCTTCTCTATCAGATAGACTGCAGTTCCTTGAGCTTGGATTCTCCACTTCTCGTGGGAGAGCTTGAGATAGTCAAGGTTCTTAGGCTCTCAGTCTCTTAAAATAGCTTTAGGGTCAAATAAGAAATGACTCCATAGTCTGCTAGTTAGAGCAGTCTCTAGAGGAAGGGATTATGGTCCTGCTTCAATTAATACATTAGTTATACAAAGCAGAAATACATGGCTTCATATGAAGATTAAAGCACTTGAGCAACTTCCTATAAATCAAGGGTTAGGGAGATTTCTGCTTAGGATGGAATTCATGTACAGCACTTCTTGCTATATCTTAAAGTGTCTTATTTTCTAAAAAGTGCCCAAAAAGAAGTATGAAACTGTGTCCTGAAATCCGTATTTAATGGCCTGTAAAAAGAACAGCAAAAAGAATGACAGGTTTTCATGTTCAAGTAACCCTATTTAATGTAATTCTCAAAATCTCAAAACCCCAAAACATATGAAAAGAGTTTAATAAATCTTTCATCCCACCAAAAAAAAACAACCAAAAACATGTAGCTCAAAACATGTTAATAAGAAATTGCTATTTTTGTACAAATAAAATTGTTTCATGACTGTATTTGTGAAATCATTGATTTTATTATCCATAAAAACACCCTGAAGAATTAAGGAATTTAATGCCCTGGATCATAGACTTTGTCATGCTAGAATAATCTAATGGGTTACCAGTTGAAACATGCTTTGTCTGACACTAAGCAGATTCTGCAAATGAGGATACAGATAACAGCAACATGAACGAAAAACTCAACTTTCCTTTTGACTTGTACCAGTCAATGCTTTGTACTGCAGTGGTTTCATGCATAAAGAAATTATTTTCTTTCCAAGAAACAGATAACTTTTAGTAACTTTGTGTATACAAATTTGTCTACCCTTTCTCTCTTACAGCCAAATGAATAACTGCTATAAGCACAAACAAGACCTTAAGAGGTAAATTCAACTCTGCCGCATGGAAAACATCCTTTACAGGTCCAGTAGTTAGTAGAAGATAAAATTGACAGGGACAGTTAATGCTTATTCTTTGGAATATTAGATAAGCAGCTGGGCTCTAAGTCATATGCCATAGCACCTTGTTGTGTGCATTACAGATGTGTGCATGGCTACTTCTGCAGCATTTCATATAAGCCACTATGGAAGACAGGATGCTGAAGTAGACAGGCCATTGGCCTACCTCCCTGAGGCAATTCTGATGGTTCTGATTAATTTTATTCATTCAAATTCCAGAGGCTGGGGAGGAATCTCATGTTCTAATCTTGCTTTGAGTTTTGCTCTGGAATTTTTGGTTCCTTTACAGAAAAGCTTTATTTTCTTTTTTCCCAAAAACGTCTTGTTTTCTTTAATTCAATAATTTTTAGCTGATGTAAATACTGAACCATCCAGATTAAATTGAAAACATCTGAAAAGAAAAATAACTTATTCTAAGGATAACAAAATGTCCCCAAAATACTGTAACAAACTGTCACACAAGTATTATCATTATCAGAACTGACAAAGAAACTGATTACATAGCTCTTATATCAAGAGAGACAAAAGTTTTGCTACTAGAAAATAGAGGTAGAGAAACATTTCTTACTTTATTAATCCTGTTTTAGGTCTATGAATCAAATGCCACCGGTAAGCAGTATAATCTTTCCAGCCAATGTTCTTGGGATCATGCCACAATGTACGCACCTACAGTAGGAATACAAATGGCTTATTAGAACAGACTGTGCTCCAATAATTGTACATCCACTATAGAAACTGTACTTGCAGCCAAAGTTCATTTGCTGCAGAGCATGAAACTGAAAAAAGTGTTTAATATTCAATAGTATGATCCCCAAACCTCTCCTATAGAGGGAGAGTAATGAAAATTTACATCTTAAATTACTGATCTCATCTGTACTTTCCTAGTTGAAGTCACTGAAGACCATTACAGCATCAAACCTGACTTCCCTTAGGAAGTCCTGCCCTTGTTTGCACATACACACCCATGTTGCCAGAGTCAGTGTTAATTTTCCTATCTATATGAGTGACTCCACCAAAGAAGAGGGATTGCAGCTTGCACAGATGTTACTGCCTGTGATCTGCTTCTTGAAACTGCTTCCACTCAGTCAGGGTCCACTTCCTGCAAGGAGCCCCAAAGCTGTAAATTCCTATCTACACACAAAGCTCCACTAATTTCCAAAAGGCATGAGTTTCTTCCATGGCTGGGCCCTATTTGGAACAGCAGCAGTTTTTCTCACTGTTTTCATTTATTTTCTCTTTGGCTGTCACTGGCTACTGAACTCTAAACCACGTATAATCGAAACAATCTGGAACGCCAAAGAAGCAAGCACCGATACAGAGTTCACAAAGAATTTGTGGATAACTGAGACCTCTCACTCCTTTCTTTAGACCACATCACATCTTTCCTTTTATACATGTAATTTTTTCCATTTGCAGCTTTTTATACATGTACTGTATTCTTTGAAACACAATGCAAATATTGTTGACACTAGTAATGTGGGAATTGAAGAAAAGCTGATAAATGTCTGCAAAAATTGAGGTGGGAAAAGAAATTCTTTGAGACACCTCCCTTCTTTTTAAAATATTAGTTATGCACTGTTGGCCTGAAGTTTCAAATCTCTCACCTGTCCAGGTGTGTTTCCTGTGTGCCAGAGGGCATTTCTCAAGTGTTCACCAGCACCAGTTGTTGAATTTACTACTTTGAGTGACACACCAGAATAGCCATAAGCCCTGGTGGGTTTGTCCTCCCAGTAGGTCTGAGTGACCTGCTTCCACATTAGAACATAAAACCGACTGCTGGACTGGTAGCCAAACACAAAGCCAGCATAATCATCATCACGATCTGTGTTAACATAGAACGTCCCACTGAAGTCAACAGAGCTGAACTCATCATAGCCTGGGAGAGGACAAAAACAACAAACCATTGAGTTACCATGGTGAGCCCAGCCACCCACACCAAAGAGTCCCAGCTCTATCCTGAGTTTTGCTAGAAGTCATAAACTACCTTTTTCAGTTTTCTTACCTGTAGGAGAGGAAGTAATTACACTTGTCTGTCTATTACATGGAGGCTTCTGGAGGGAAATAAGTTGTTTACAAGGGGCATTGAAAACAGCAGGCACTATACTTATATCGAGTTCTTCAACTGGGTATTTTATGTGTGTTACAGTCAGTAATCAAACAAATAGTCAAAGGCAAACAGCATTGACCTGGTTTTCATTTGGGCATATACATTTTCCCCATGTATCCATCTAAAGCTTGCAGCATCAAAAAGGTGTGTTTATCTACCTTTTCATTTTTTCCTTTCCTTACCACCAGATCCCTGGTTACTTTTCTGAAGAAGATGCCTGACAATAGATACTCACCTACAGCTATTCCAGGATCAGAGTTGGCAGTCTGTACCAGTTCCTTGCCTTGGTGGCGAATAACCCAGTTGGGATCAATCTGAGCTGTTCCCTTGGGGTCCAGTGGGACCATCTGGAACTTTCTGAAATCAGTCTCACTTATGGCATTGTTTTCAGGGCAAACATCATAAATATCCGGGACACTGTCATTGTCAAAGTCATCTTTGCAGATATCACCTCTGCCATCACCTATAAGCAATGTGAATAAACAAATGCAATTGTTAACACTTTATCCAGCCTTCCTAGGAGCTCTCCCAATGATGGGAGAAACTTATGATAAACATAAGTATGTTATTCTCTTGTTTCTCAAAGAACACTCCAAACGACTCCAAAGAAAACTTGATTCTCTAAAAGTCAATTTGAAATGTTGCTGGCAACGACTGGAAGAAATCATCAACTTATATCAGGTCCAAAACTGTCAATAAACTGTCCTGTCAGTGGTTTATGACAGTGATCAATCTGGCCCCAGACTATATGCTGCATTGCAATCAGGGTGGGAAAAGTTGGAAGTTTGCTATGTCTATGTAATTCGCTAATTCTTATATTACGTTTTCAGTTTGATTTGTCCCAGATGTGGATACAATGCCACATTAATATGTGCAGTGTAAATTAATTCAAACAATAGCATTAAAAACTTAATCTTCCTGCACATTACTAAATCTGTATATACCATTGAAGATATTAAATATTTTCAGACTTTTATCTCTGTCTCAAGATTTGTTCCATCCAAGCTGCTTCAGACTGCAAAAGTGTCACCCAGATGTCAAAAGAAAACAGAGACAGTATTGCAGTAACATACTGCAATATTTTGTAGTATTTTGAAAGACACTCTGTCTTTCACTTGTGGGTAGAGCAACTTGTCTTAAAGAAAACGTGGTGCTTCAGAAAAATGTAAGAAAAAATAAAGAAGCACTGTATCCAATAGGACTAGCCTTGGAGAAATGGAAATACTAAGTTTTTTGCTACATGAATTGCATATGTTTTTAGAGAACCTAAAAATACGTCCATAGAGTTCAGCTACAGTTGTGCTTCTGCCCAGTACTTTTACTATACTCAGTATTTTTAAAAAAGATACAAAATTATTTCATTTCTTAATTTACTCATAATATTAGAGAGACGCCTTGCCTTGAATAGTCGATGCTGAAAGAAGGCATCTAAAAAAATCTCATTGCCAATGCAACTATTATTCAGTGGCATATAACATTACAAACACTTGAAAATATAGCGGAAAATCTTGGCTAGACAAGTACAGAAAGAAATTTGCAAATGGCTCCAACTTTTATAACAGAAGCCACTGGATATTACACTGGGTACTAACAGCAAACCAGAACTGTTAGCTAATTTGTTCCTAACCTCATGTAGCTGTGCAGCTGCTTTTAAGGTATTTGTGACTGCTCTAAGAACATGGGAATTAACACAATAGGAAATAGCAATGATCCAGCTCATTCAATACTGGCCTGCTACTAGACGCTTCACAGACAGATGGAAAGCTACATTATTAAGCCTAACCAGCACAGCATTGTCCAAGTATAAAGCTTTCATAGAGAAAGTAGAATGAGTTTTAGGCAACAGCCAAAAAAAAAAAAATAGGAAAAGATGAAGCACCTAGTATCTCAAAGACACTCTGCAGTTCAGATACATGGTAAAATGGTCCCACTTTCCACTCTGGCAATCAGCCATGGAGAACTTCAAATCCTGACCAGCTGTGTGCTCCTGCACCTGTTTGTCTTAGTACTTACTGGATAAAAGAGAATGAATTTCCAATTTCATCCTCTTTGCCAATATGAAAGAGGTAATTCTTGAGTCACAGGAGAATCTAATTATTCGCTGAAAAGTCCTGCTGATGTTCATTTGGTACTGAGCTGCTGCTGACAACATTGACTCCATGTCAAGGAAAGTTAGAAAGTGTTTGTTTACCCAGCCATGTCCAACAGCATTCTCCAGGGTCTCATCTTCACATGCTATAGCTCACATCTTCAGAGTGTGGGAGCATCTTTTGGCTTTATTTATTGCTTTTCCATGACTTCTGTTGGACCTACCACTAATGACAGTGATGAGCTGGCTAAACTGTTTATATTCATAGTTTCATGATCCTTACTCCATACTTAAATGCAGCCGCCCTCGCAAGATCCAGATGACAGATGACTACAACAAACTATCCTAGTTTGGGGGCACCTTTATTCTGGAATATTTCTGAAATTAAGGGGTGATTCCAGAGACTGGCAAGCACAAATATATTCCAAATATATAATTGGACTGAAGGGTTAAGTGATTTAATAACTACTACTGACTACAAACTTCCTATTGCCAGCGGGAAAAGAGTCAGTGCTCAGAATTCTATCTTTCTAAAGGTATATAAAACCATATTGTGTAGGTAACTAAATTCTTCAATTTCACCATGGAATGACTCCAGAAAGCTGTATAACTCAGAACAGAAAATGCTCACCTGTATTTACTACAAGGGCCATTACTTCCAGACATATTGTGGTTTTCAGTAGATCATAAATGTTTTCTAAATGACATTTATGATTATGAAACTATCACTATTTCAATACTGAAATACTGCCAAGCACAGAGAAGGACTGTTTAAGAGTAACCAGTAACATTTTACCACAGAACTGGAGAAAAGAACAATTGTGTATCCATTTCTTTAACTGTGATATGACTATTTTAAAAACAGACATGTACATCATCAAGACATATTTAAGGCTACTTATAAAGCAAATTTGAGAAAAGCTGCTCACAGAAACTATTTTTTTTTTTTACCAAAATAGTTAAAAATTAAAAAGAAGTTTAGACCTAAAAAACCTGGAGAAATAGTCTGTCTTTCAAAATAAAACAGAGCAGTAAACTATATTCTTTTCTTATTCTGATTTTCAGAAGATAATGTTTGGAAAGAAAAACAGCTAATTTTCCATTTTTTAAAACTTCTATTTGAAATATTTTCCCAGATTTTTAATATTTCAATTCAAAGTGGAAATCATAAGTATATAAAAAAATGGTTTTTTCTTTTTATATTTGTTAAAGATGTTCTTCTGTTCTACTGCTCTGACCCTGGACCAAACTGGACAGTTCAGTTCCACTGAAGTCGATGGTGTCTCAAATGTCAAAAGCAGCATGGTTTGATCTGAAGTCTCTCTCTTTATCATATATTAATAATCCAAGATCATTGGATACTAAGAACTATATTAAATACATACATGCTATTGTTCTTACCATCAGAGTCCTCCTGCTCAGGGTTGTATCTAAGACGACAATTGTCCCTGTCATCTGGGACACCATCGTTATCATCATCAGGATCACAGGCATCTCCTTTACCATCTTTATCATGGTCAGCCTGGTTTGCATTGGGAATGTAAGGACAGTTATCCTGGTTGTTCTGGTGGCCATCTTCATCTATGTCCTCATTGTTGTCACACTGGTCACCAACAAGGTCATTATCTGCATCAGTCTGCCCAAAAAAAAATTTGAAGAGTAAATTTATTGTGGTTACTAAACACAAAAGTACAGATAGCCTGGTAGTTAACTTCTCACCGCTTCTCTTCAAGGACATCTCTCAGGAAAAGTGATGTTATGAGGGCAACCATGCTTCAAACAGAAACAATTTCAAACAAGTATGGCCACTTATCCTGCCATCAGTGCACAAGATCTGGTCCCAAAGACATTTCCAGGGCAAGTCTTTGGCCACAATCATCTTCATTGTTCTCATTCTAGAGATCACAGGGGAGTGTCAGTCTGGGCAGCACATTTTCTGTACAGTTGACATTACTTATCTGCACACAGACCAGGAAACCCAGGCACATCAAATGCAGCCCTGAGGCTGTAATCACTTGCCATGGGGCAATAAAGCAGTTCACCAAAGGCTTAAAAATGAATTAAAAGACATCATCACTCTACTTCCATTTCACCTACTACTGCTACTGCTGAACCCAGGACAATCTGCTACAAAGAGATCTGACAACCTGAGATGTGAATATTAGCAATACAGGTCCTCTTCTTCAGGTCTACAGTAAACAGGGACTGATAACAATTCCCATGTTCTTTTCTCTGCCCTTGTTCTGATATTAGCACTAAGGAAATGGTCTCTAACATTTACCTGGTCTGGATTATGCATCAAGGGACAATTATCACACTGATCACCAACTCCATCACCATCTGTATCACTCTGGTCTGTGTTATAGACGTAAGGACAATTATCTCGTTCATTAAAAATGTCTATGAAGGAAAAAAAAATAGGAAAAAAAAATTGAAAAAATCAGAATGATATCGCATTCAGCACAGTCAACCACGCACACAACTGTAGGAGTCACTAGTAAAGAAGCAAGGCTCTTAAGAAGTTCACAAGTTTTCTAATTACTGCAACATGTTGGCATATCTCTCTGGAAAGGATAAAAGAACCTTTTCCTATATTATATAGCCCCTGGATGTTTGCATAATTTTTCAGCCAATAGCATATGATTACACTTTTCTTCAAATTCAGATCTATCTCAAGTACTACTAAGAAGCTGATGATTACAGGGATGACAGGACTTCAAAATGTTCAGAAGTTCAAGTCAAATAAGCATCCAGAAGTTTAACCTGTTACTGAAGGAAATCCAAAACTGGATTTTTTCAGCTTCTAGTACTTCCTTATTCTCACAAATTTTTGAGAGACATTTAAGTGCTTTTCCCCCTCCTTAAATCTGATCAAATCTGAGTCATATAGGCATGCACTGGTAGATGAAATAAGCACCTTTAATATTATAAAATGATACACACAAAAATGTGTATTTGGATTACTGTGGGCCTTGCTTTACACTCATAGCAAAGCAGATTAATTTCCTACAGGCATTGTCTTAAATGCCTGGATGATCTGATGTTATTTTACCTCCCTAAAAAGGAAAAAAGAAGTCAACAGAAATGTTGTATTAGACACTGATTACTTTGGAACACAGACAAATTAAATATTTTTTCCTTAGGGTTACAATGATAAAAGACTTGCTGTGAATTATTCTTCAATAATATCCATTGTAGCTATCTAGGGACTTTCTGGACAACTATGCTACACAGAACAGATGAAATTCAGGTCTTCTCTATGCTACACAGGGCAGATGAAATTCAGGTCTTCTCTTCTGCCTTTTTGAGCTGCTATACCCAATTTTATTCCACGTATAAAAGCAGGTAGCCAATCTTACTGGAGATAAAGCAAAGTGTACTCATGGAATAGTACATAATTTGCAAAATTGAAAGTATACCATCTCCGTCAATATCCACAGCACATGAGTCACCCTCCCCATTATTATCTGTGTCAATCTGAGCAGGGTTGTGCACATAGGGGCAATTATCACAGCGGTCACCAACTTCATCCTTGTCATAATCAAACTGACGAGGGTTGAACAGAAGAGGGCAATTGTCCTAAATAAGAAGAAATAGAAGATTTCAGAATATAAACCACAACTCATGAGAGCATACTATGAAGTGGTAACTCTTCCTTTTAAGTTTGGACAGAGGCAAAAAAAACCAAACCAACCAAAAAATCGAACTATTAATCTACATTATTTTAATGGAAAAGCTGTACTTTCACTGAAAATCTTGGTGGAAATGGGGTGCCATACGGACAGCCTGACTCACTGGCTGGTTTTGTACATGACATGTGAATGTGTTCATATAATACTAGGATAGCAACAGACATTTTAAATTGGATCTGTATTCATATTTTAACAAAAGTGTATTACTTGTACGTGCATTATTTTATTAAAAAAAAAAACAAAACCAGAACATGTTGCAAAATCAGGCCAACTTCAGCTGCATTTTATATTTTCTGAGAAAAAAATAATTATTACTCTGAGGGGTTTTTTTGGAACAAACTGGCAATAATATTCTCACGTTTTAAACCATATATTTTGATTTTTCGATTTAAAAAAGGATCAACATTTTTGTGGGTTCTGTTATACTGCATATGACAATAAGATGTGAAAAATTTCAAAAAAGCAAAGTTAATTTTAAATACTATCATTGACTCAGAATATTTTTTCCCCTGAGACCATGCCTTTTAGGGGAATTTTGAAAATTTTGGTTTAGTTTATTCCCTAATTTGGAAGTTTGCCAGAACAAGAACTCTTATGTTTCACACATCCTCAAATTACACATGGGCTTTTGCACAGGCACAAGGAAGTACTTGGTGTGGAAAGCAAAGAACAACAAAACCAAACCTAATTAGTGGGAGTGAGGACTACATCAGCATCAGGGAATCTGAAGGGAGGTCATACGGAAAAAAAATTTAAACTCTTTTTTTTCTGCTAAAGCAAAAATGATTTACTAGGAAATAGTTTTCTAGCACATTTTAAATTCCTCAGAAATAAATTATACTCAAGGACAAGACGTAGAGGCAATTAAAAAATATAGTGTTCATAAAACAATTGTTCTGGCTAAAATTTTTTAAATCTATGTACTAAATCATATTATTTTATCAAATGATTCTTTTGTTTTTTAAATCTTCCAAATAGAAATATTACATGAATACAGGCCTAACCCAGCTTTGACCATCTGAAGCTCTATGGCATCTAGGCTCCCTCTGAAGAAAACAAAGAGGAGCAGTGAACCCATAAAACCAGTTCACTCATTCTCAACATGTTCAGAAAAGGCAGGGTGAATCCCACTCTGGAGAAGCCTCTGTTCTTTTTGCTGGATGCACAGGGAGAACAGGTTTAAACAGACTGTCTATCTTTTGGACTCTTCAGGAAAACTAATTTCAGTCTTGCTAGCAGATGTAGAGGAGTAAAGTATGACCCAGGCTAGGCACTTTCCCCATCATTTCCCACTGATGTTGGCTGTGTTCATAGATGTTATTATCACCCATCATCCCTTGTTTCCAACATACCTCAGATGTAGTATTAACAGCTTTTCAAATACAATGGACCTATCATTCTCCCACTGCAAAATAAAAAAATCCAAAACTACTTTCCATTGATCTGTTTTTATGCACACAACTGAACCCAGAACAGATACAGAAAACATAATTCACACCCAGGTTCCCCAGGCTGCTTTGCTCTTCACAGTGCTACTCTCCTTTGACCAAACACAGCTTTACCGTGTACCAGATATCATCCAGGGAAGGCAGTGCAGAATAACTCGGCTGAAGTTCTAAACAATAAAGCTCTCATCTGTTGTAATGGGTTTTGTTAAAGCCAGATGTTTAGGTCAACGTTACTGAAGACACAGAAACATATCTTACTTTGTCATCTTCAACACCATCGTTGTCATCATCCTCATCACAGGCATCCCCTTTGCCATCTTTATCAAAGTCTTCTTGGCCAGAGTTAGGCAGAAGGGGGCAGTTATCCTGGCCAAAAGAAATAATCAATACATTATGTTTATATTATGTCAGAATGGCCTGACTGGGCAGAAAAGCAGATATGGTACACCAGAGACTATAAAACAAGATCAACCACAAATACTTTTTAAAGTGCCTGTTTGTTTGCTGCCAAAGATAGTAGTTCATTCGCTGCTTTCATATTGTAAAGTAAGTGAAATGCATCTGCAAATCATTGTATTTCCCAGCTCTCCTTCTGTCAAAGCAATGTTTCCAGTAAATTTAAGATGAAACCATCTAGCAAAGAACAAGCACACCACATGCATACACATGAACTCTTACATCAACTTTTTATAGACAACTCATGAAGTATGTTTGAAGATTACAAATAAAATGACCAGGTTTGGCTGCCAATAAAATAAAGACATAAGCCAGAAGATGATCTTCAGAAAGAGTTGCTCATATGGGAAGTTACTGGAACAAAGTAGTACACAGCAATGAAGGGGCATACTGTAAGAAAGGGTTTTGGAAAAAGTGCCTTTAGTTCAGCAGAAGAATATCTTGGCAATCTCATGCTCTCAGCATTGAAGACAAAAGGCAAATGTACCTCCACTCTGTATCACAGCTTTGTAAAGAACAATTATTTTAAATGAGCAAGTCTTACGTTATACTGAAAAAAATAAGTGAAATAGTCTGTCAAACTTTTAAGATATATTCCTTTTAAAAATACTAAAATCAGCTAAAAATGGATTGCAGTTCTACCACTGGCTAAGAATACATCTGTTATTCTCACTCCTCACATTCTGTATCTACTGTATCAAAACTGAATCTGCCAATTGCATGCAAAAATACCTTTTTTGTAACACATACCCGAAGAAAATGAATACTATAGTAAGATTCCTAGCCATGTTTTCAATCTCAGTGCTTCTAATAACGTAAGTAATTCAAGTAGAAGAGAACTAGAAAATTTGTAATAAATATCAAAACCCCAGTGCAACTCCAATTTTTTTATGGCACTTTTATACAAAAAACCTGTGAACAGCCTGACTGTCCAACTCAACACTGGTTATCAGTGACACAAAAAAAACCCTTATTTTGAAATAATGAAAGAAATTAGTTGAAGCTTGCCCAATCACTTTGTATGTTTGTATCCACATTTTTCTTTCTGCATTCTCTATAGATTTGAGTCCAGTTTCATGTAAATCAAGTAGTAAGGCAGAGACATCATGGGTAGCAAGTTCCTGCAAACTTTAGGAAAGGAGGTAACAGGACAGAGAAGAGAGATCCTACCAGTGCACTCTAGAAGTTTATTAGATACTGGAAAGAACTTAGACATCGCACCTTCCACCTGGGAACTCAACCTTGAGGCACAAACCTACTGGAAAATAGGCTTCTTTAGTTCACCTAATGACAAAGTTGTGTGATGGTATGACAAATATTAATGAAAATATTATACTTTCATGTGAATGAAAATGAAATTCACACTAAAAGATATTGCTAAGGTTTTGGTTTTATTTACATCTACTTGCTTTATTCATATAGTTTTGATTAGACAATAAGTTAACTTTCAACCATCACTAGCTTAAGAAAGCAGCATTGTTTTTTCCTTTTTAATTGAGTTACTCAACCTCAATATTTCATAATGAATATAAGTACCTGAAAATACCTGCCATTTTTAAAGTTTTTTGGAAGGGTTGGAAAGGGAGCCCTTAAACGAAATACTTGTGTCTATTAGAACGACACATATATTACAGAAACCATGAATCAACCTTTGGAAGCAGTTTTTTCTAATGGGTTCAGCATGTTGATTTTTTTGTGAAAAGTAATCATTTGCTTTACATCTTGAGTCAACATGATACAGATTCTGATGACAGGAACTGAAAAAGAATGTATGTACTGCAGTTGCTGAATTGGCTGGATCCACAATGAACAGACATTGACTACAGTGAGGAAGAGCAACACTTCAGGCTCAAATTTCCACCAGAAACTCTTCTGCTGGTAAAGCCTAGACTCACAACTTCAAAAGGATTACATCTGAGTGACCTGATTCTCTCAAACAGCCTGATTTCAAACTTTCCTATTCTCTTGATTTGTATTTGAGTTTTTTTAAACCACTGGAGTGGTCTAGAGCTCAAGTAATTTTTGCATTTCTTTCCTCATTTTTTAAGTATCCAAGCAGGTTCACCTGCCAGCTTAATGAAAGCAACCACCAGCTTGATGCTGAGCAGTGTTACTCAACTATTTAGGAAAAGGAGAGAAAATTTGTTTATTGCATGGCATTTTCATCAACATTTTTTACTTACCTTCACACAATGGTATGTTGCATTAGCAGCACAGACCAAGTTATTATTAGGCCAGCCATCCAAATCTGAATCCTCACCACAGATGCGCCCATCACCAGCATATCCTGTCCTGCATTCACATTTGTACATAGGATCACTGAAATGGCCCAGATAAATGCACTCTGCAGACTTATGGCAGCTGTGTGTCTTATCCTTGCACGGATTCTCAGGTTCACAGACCTGTAAGAGACCATATTCACTGAAACCTGATGATACTTACAGTCAGCGGTGTGCACCTCAACTTTGTCAAAAATCAGGGCAGTTATTTAGATGCCTAAAGACAGGAACTTTGCTTAACTGTGGTTAGTAAGTCATACTGCTCTGTCAGCTCACAACTCCAGACAATGTGTACAATGAAAATAATTAAAACAAACCACAGGAAAAATTGGACATTATTCAAAAAGCAATTAAAGTGTGTGATTAACATTTTCAGAATTCTGCTTTCATCCAGATGTCATTAATCCCTAGAAATTAACTGCAGCAGAAAGTAAAATGTGTTCACCTCTTTCCCTTCAGTCTTTTGCCTGTCAGTATGCAAGGACTATCTCATTTTCTTAAATCAGAGACCTTAACAAATTCTCATGTACAATGAATGTATTTTCATTAACAGTGTCTGAGAATCTCACACAGATGTTCTACATTTAGACTTCACACACTGAACTAACCACAGATTGATTCAACAGCAACAAAGAGAAGGCATTCCATGACATCTGTTTTAACCCTTTTTGTCTTGTCTATCAAACCATAGTCTTCAATATCACTTCCACTTCTGCTTTTCACCATTAAGAGGTGTTGTTTTATGGAGTAAGAACTTCAGACATATGTCTAATGACATCCACATTCTCAGCATTATATCTATGGAGAGAACGATACTGATTCCTCAGTTTCCAATCCCCAGAGTAGGTATATACATTTGAGAGAAAGGAGAGCATAGCAGGGAAATGCTTGTTCCTAGCATTTAGCACTCATTTGGAACAACTGTGCAGATGCCAGTGAAAATAAAAACCCTTAAAAAAAATTGAAACTCAGTGTTTGATTACTCAAATCCAAAATATCCTGAAACAGCATTTACCTATTTCAGGTTATCTTTGGTACCTAAGTTTATCACATGCTTCCATTCATAGATATTTTCAGGTGGGAATTACTCAGTTTCAAAACCCTCAAATTCTCTTCAACATCACTTACTTGCTTCTCTGTCTTGGCAACTTCCAGCCCTACCCCATAAGGCTGACTTCCTTTATAGCGTGGAGGACATGGCAAGCAGTGGAAACCTGGATTTGTGTTCACACAGCGATGGACCTGATTCACCTTAAAGCAAATGTCTGACACAGCTATACACTGCAGAAAAAGAAAGAAGAAATCAATGAGATGTAATTCCCAAATAATGAAAATTTCAGTGATTTCCTGATGTTAATGGAAACAAAGCCAGTACCTCATCAAGATCCTCGCAGACAGTACCATTGCCAAGGTAACCTGCTGGGCATGGCCCACATGACCAAGACCCATCTGGGTAACTGTTGCATTCTGCTCCAGGAAAGCAAGGATTTGACAAACACCCATCTGGCAAAGACACATAAAAGTGTATATCAAGTTAGGAGCATAAAAGGCATATAAAATTTCATTTAAGAAACAGGTATTCTCTGTTCATTAGCTTAACTCATGTCTGAGGCAACAGATTCTTATCAGGACCCTTAGAATTATGGTTATTAAATTCATTTAATATAGTATTGATTTAATACTATAATATTAGATTGCTACATACAGTTGAATACTTTACAACATACTGAAGTCCTGTTTAAGAAATGCACCCTTGTTCAGAAATCAGTATTAAGAATATATATAAAAATCTCACTGATATAAAAAGCACCCTAAATAGTCAAATATGCTTTCCTGAAACAAAGGTATAATAGCAGTTCTCTATAGTTTTGATTCATAATTATCTATTAAAGAATTAGCAACAATTAGTCAGACCGTATAAAGGATAACTAAACACCAACCGATTGGGCAATCCTTCTTATTGCACATATCATGTTGCTTGGTATCTCCCACACATGGCTTTCCTCCATACTGTGGCTCTGGACTGTTACAGAGGCGAGACCTCTCACGAATTCCTCCTCCACAGGTAACAGTGCAGGCAGACCATGGAGACCAAGGACCCCACCGGCCATTCACTAGGACATGCAGAAAAGAGAAGAGCATCACAGGCAATATAGTGGAGACAACATTTGGTGCCATGATAACCCTTCCTTCAGATCCTTGAGACAGTTTCTCACTATGCACAAAGAAAGAAAGATGCTGGCACAGCTTTGCACTGGGATAGCAGTGTTTCAGAAACAAACAAACAAAAAAATACCCAACTGCTTTATAGGCATTTTTTGGCCAACAATTCAAAACAACATGCTGTGCCCAATGGCATGGTGTATTTCCATTTAAGCTGATGAGAACAAACACAGTGTCTTCAAAGCTTCCTACTAAGCTTCAATTTTTGTACAGAAAGCAGAGCATGATCACAGGATATAAACTTCTGCTGAGCCAGACCTGAGCTTTATGGCTTTTTTAATGGCAACAATATTGTCAGTAAGGTTGCAGCTATCTTTTTTGTTTGTAATCCATTCAGTGTATCTTCAGTAGTATTCCTTGACTAAGCATAAATAACTTATTTCAATGATTGCACTGTGTGTTTTGTGTTGGTACAATTCTACTGATCCTTCCTTCATCAATCTGAATTTTCTTGAAATACAAACATCTTTGAACCAAACTCTGTGTGTGTTCTTGGTACTGCAAAAAAACACAAGGGCCATGGTGTGTGACTTAAATAACCTATTCACTAACTTTGCTTGCACAGCTAGATCAAAAAAAAATGTGAATATAACTATTTCAGTACTATTGGGGTTGGAAGCTTGACATCAGTTTCAAGCTCATATTCTGTAAGTAGAATGGAAAGACTGAACAGAGGAGGGAACAAATAAATATATACAAAGGGAAAAGAGTGATGGCGAAAAAATATATGAAAGAGAAGTGAAAATGAATAGAATGAATGGTCTCTAAAAGGATTAAAGAGTGGAGATGAAGAAAATGATAACAACAATTGAGCTGAATATGTGTAAAATATGTATACATACTTTCAAAGAAACCTGGCCACTAAGGGACTGTATGTCTATTCCTAACGTACAATATAAGCTTCCTCTTAGATAGTGTTTGTATTTTTGATATGCATAAATCACTAAGTTATAAAGTGAAAATATCTCAAACTCTTAATGCTTAAGGCCAAATCACAACTTGGGAGGTTTACAAAACCTCTGACTTTATTGCTGTCTTCATTTTAAGAGCACCCTTGTGTGTTATTTCAAACCAAGTTATAAATTATATTTTCCATCACAGAAATTCACTGTAACTTAGATCTAAATAAAGAGAAAAAAATTAGCTGGACTATTATTGCATCACCTTGGATTCAAGGCCACAGACATACCTGGACATGGAACCTTCTCACACTTCTCTGTTTCACGCCCATTTCCCACGCAGTTTTTCCCACCCATCTGGGGAATAGGGGAATTGCAGAGGCGGATGCGGGTAATATTTCCTACTCCACAGGTAACTGAACAGGAAGACCAGGGGGACCAGTGACTCCAGCCACCATCTTGGCGTACTGTGAGAAAAGACCAAAATTCAAGAAACAGCCCACCTGCAGCAGTAATGCAAGCTCACCTGTGATGTTAACCTTCTTATTAAGCCTCTCACTACATCTGATGAAGGTCCCATGTCTTTCCTACCACTGTCATGAAGTACAGCTTTCTTAAGAATCTCAGTGACCAACATATGACTAACATGAATGTTAATTATTTAAACATTTTAATATTTAATATTAAAAATAAACTTGTTCCAATGAAATAACTTGTTTAAAATGCACTTTTGGAGATCTAGCAGCTTCAGCAATAGCCTTATGTACTAAAGTAGCCTACATATAGCAGCTATGTGCAACAGTATTAACTACCTGGAGTATGAGTCTTTTAAGTGCCTTAAATGTAAAAGGAGTTTAACATTTTGCAAAAATCTATCATTACCATACTCCTAAACACTACTAAGCTAATGGAATGGGCCAATAATTGTGAATGAACAGCAGATTAAAACACGACCCCATGTGTCATGACTACAAACTCAGCACTGTCTTGAAACTCACTTCAAATGAGACTCCTGTTCAGAGAAGCATAAAATGGTTTGGGTTAGAAGGAACCTTAAAGATCATCCAGTTCCAATCCCCCTTCTACAGGCAGGGACACCTTTCACGAGACCAGGTTGCTCAAGGCTGCTTCATAATGTTAAAAAAAAAAATGACCCACTATTTTGTGCTTAACAGATCTAAGCCCATATGCACATATCTATTGCACTGTCAGGAAAAGAAGAAATATTTGACAGGGGTGAGATGACAAAGAATCTAACATTAGCTACTTCAAATATGCATACATGAGCGTTCAAATACATACTGCCCTGATTAGTGAGCATTCATAGGAAATCCAGACTAAGCTTCTAAGTTTGCTTT
This sequence comes from Psittacus erithacus, assembly GCA_009867235.2. Lineage (NCBI taxonomy): Eukaryota > Metazoa > Chordata > Aves > Psittaciformes > Psittacidae > Psittacus > Psittacus erithacus. The sequence goes on from WYDI02031002.1 coordinate 31,856, forward strand.
GACTTGGAGATGCCCAAAGAAACTTAAAAAAAATGGAAGGAGAAATAGGAGAAATTTTATTACTTACTGCGGTGGTCACATTTCTTAAAGCTGCACATCCTTGTCTGGATGTGTGGGCCTGTACAAGCACTCCTGGTCACATCACATGACCTTCCTCGCATCTGTGTCCCAGAGCCACACGTAACTGAGCACTTCGTCCAGTCTGACCATGGTGACCAGCCTTCCTCACTGTCATCAGCTGCAAAACAAAAGGTAAGAAGACCTGCTTAGCATCACTATTATCCTATTCAGAAGATTTTCATTTCTCTTTCTGTAGAACATGAACTTTGCCCTTTAGATCTCTCTTTTTCTAATTTTGCTTTCCCAAACTGCCGCTGAACTTAGGGAATTATAATTCAATGTAATGAGAGGTTAGCCCAGGTAAGAATACTGGATCTTCATCAACTTGCCTGCAGTGTTTGTATGAGGCGCTGACCTTTGGAGGAAGAACATGTTATCTCTAGGATGGACTGAGCCAAAAATTTGACTTCCCAACTGCCTCTGACTTCATAATATAGGTCAGTATAATGAAATGTGGCCCCACCTCTTAACACAACACAACAGCGTACGTGACCAAGAGCATGTTGCCCTATTCTCTGAACAGTCAAAAAACCTCTGAGTATATTCCAATATGTTTTTATTTAGAGCATCTAAGCAACCACCATGTTCTGTAACTGCCCTGTCTAGTACACTGAGGTCACTTAACCAGTGAAACTATTAAAACCGCTATCACTCTAAAGCCTAGTTCACAGCCTGCAATGCCATCTTAAATGTGGAACCGACTGTCAAGGTTTATAAGTAAAGCAATATGACAGAGAAGGAATGAAACTGAGTAGAAGAATTACAGTAACAAAGAGGAAAAATAACTTGCACTCTTAATAAAACAACAGTGCACAGTGCTATTGCAAACCAACAAAAATCAGAATGTCCAGCCTTGGGAAACACAACTGAGGACAAGCATGTATCTAACCTTTAGTTTCCAACTTAGCTAGGCAAGTTATCAGCTTACTTCTAAGCAACCAATATAATCACAGAAGAGAGACCAACTCCTCCAGAAGGTAGCAAGTTACTTCATGTGATCTTTACGTACATATAATTTTTATATTTAATCTCACCTGCCTTTACCTCTTACTTGTTTTGACCTTTCCAACACACCAGCAATGATTTCAAATATTGCCAGAAAGTATCTTTCTCTTTGGCTAAATACTCACAATGAGAGCAGACTGGACAGCATTCACCTTCAACAAAAGATGGATCAGCACAGGAGACTGCTGGGCAGGTGATTTGATGGCACACAACTTTAGAATCCTACAGGCAAAGAAAGAAATCTATTGACATGCATAAAGGTAAGCATCTGGAGAAATTTCATGTGTGGAAATTCAAGTTATTCTGTCTGTCATGGACATGGGGACTTTTTTTTATAAATAGCAAGTCTAGGTCAAGTTCTTTAGTAAATGTGACCTGACCTGGACAGCTGGGCTCAGTTAGACCCACTATCTGTTTCTGCAAAAGAATAATGTTTCCAAAACCTTACCTGGCAGGTGCACTTGGTGCAGCTATCTACAATCCAGCTTTCATTGTCTCCAAAGACACGACCATCCTGCCAGCAAACAGACTGGTTCTTCAGTGTTTTGTTAGGCCCAATCAATTCCCACATAATTTGGTTCTCTTCAGACTAGAGGATGAAATAAATGAAAACAAGTTGTGTACTTCGTAAGAAAACCATTTTAAATAAAAAATAAAAAAAACAAACCAAAACTGAGACACTGGTGGATTTAATTCTTCCTTCTTAAGAAAAAAAATTGTATTTTTACATATTTATGTACGTAAAGATGACCTCAGATAGTGGAATACGGCATAGCAATTCTTCAAACAACAGTACAAAACCAGTCACACAATTCTATGAAATCTGTTCTTCATAATTTTGCTTTCTAATAGTACAGCTCATCTTTAGATGGTAAGATTTTAGTCCTGAGATATATGGCACAGCAATAAACTTCCTTCAGAAAGAATTAACTGATTCAGAATGAGAGGGGCAGACTACAGCAAAATGTCACCATCATACTTCATGTTTAGGTACCCTGGTTAGCCACTTGCTGATGTTTTCATAAATAGCATAAGCACAGTAACGCTACTTTAGAAGTACACAGGCAAGGATGGGTTTGTTAAATTTTGATTTCCAAACCTGCATAAATTTTGATTTCCAAACCACAGATCTCCTGCGTATGAATGCATGTGTGTGTGTGCTCTTTTAAAACCAGTCAGCGAAAACCAAGCTATTATTTAAGTACTATACTCAAGAACTACCTAACTAGTCACTTTGAAAATGCAGGCCATCTCTACATTATATAGACATACCAACAGGTATATGTGTATATATGTGTGTATATATATATACACACATACATGTGTATATGTATATTATAGAAAATATTATATAGTATATTATATATAACAAAATTATAATATATATGCATATGCATATATGTATAATAGGTATATATGTGTAATACAGAAATCTATTAACTGTCTCTGGTGTAAAGCAAAGAGGGAAAGAGCACTGCACAGCAGATTTCTTTAAGTTCCACACTTTACAGTACTTACCACTTTTTGGAGGTTATCAGCTAAGTTGTTTACCACAATGCGCAGGCCAGTGAGCTCTGTGAACATCGTGCCCAGCTCTTCACAGGAGCGGTCACAGAACTCTGCCTTCTCCGGTTTCTCGCCCACATACTCAGTTGTAACCGCAGGACTCAAGTGAAGGATTTCCGTGCTCTCATTGATGGTGTTCACTTCAGCTGGTAGCAAGAAAGGGAATGACAAGATCAGCATACACAAAGTTCTTTCACAGATTACAGATTCCTGCTGAAATCACACACTGGCACCATGGGTAGGGTTTAAACACATCTATTTTGGCACAGCTTCATGCCAGATTATACCCATGAATAAAAGAGAGAGGTTAGATGTCAGCTGGTTCCAATTAGAAGCTTTCCCTTTTCAAAACTAAGAGCCAAGCTGTGTCTCATATGGCCCTCCCTTTAAAACATAGTTGGCACTGCAACACACTAATTTATGAAGAAGGCATAACAAAAGGACACAGTATCAAAAAGCAACCCATTTTATCCACTCAGAGCCATGAAAGATTTCAGGTTTTTCATGACTTATAACATTATTCCCCAATGTAGACAAAAAGGAAGGAAAAAGCTTCCTTGAAAACAGTCATTGTCCTTGTTCTTCCCATAAATTCCATAGTTACTTGGGTCAAATTTGAAAAATTATGAACTTTATACCAGTCTCCAGGCTACTCTGTATTGCTCTGCCTGGTATAAAACACAGAGTAGCTGTTATAAGAATAGTATAATACTGAAATGAAATGAAGATCAAGCTAAGATCAGGCTCAGTATTTGATTTGTCACTCTAAATACTCCTCCATCAGGCAGCTTGTAATTTGAACAAAAATTTGCATGCATTAGACAGGGAGAACTGAAGAACTGGACATGTAGTATCAAAGACCTCCTTGTCTAGTATATTCTTGAAAAAGACTGTAACAGAAGTCATCCACAGTAATTAATAAAAAAGGAACATAGGTAACTAAATAAAACAGTCTGTGTTCTTGTTAAGCATTTAAATCTCCACTATGTAAATATCTTATAGATTCCATGGAAGCATTCTCTAAGGAGCCCAATGTTCCCTCATTTTATATCAGCCATACGCAAATCCATACTGCCCTGTCTTTTGATAAAGGCTTGTTTAATGTTGTAAATAACATTACCAAATAACAGAAAGGAGAAGAAAGGATATTGCAATTTTAAAAGAAGACGTCAGAACAGGAACGTGCAACAAGACACATCATCAAAACACCCCAGTATCATTTAGTGTTTTCAAGTCACAGAAGATAGCAATGCCTCAAAATTTTCAGAGCTTGAGCTTATGCTTGACTACACAGTGTAAAGTGTTATATTTAAATGTGCAAGCAGTGAAAATAAAAGTATTCTTCATTCATTTGGAAAGCTAAAAATGAAAAAACAAAGAACCAACTCATAACATTACATTAAATAATTACTTTTCAACCATATTTAAAATGATTGGCTTGATGTGCTTTTAAATTAGCTATGAAGTATCTGCCACTAGCCAAGGTCTACAAAAAATTGTTTGCAGTATTCCAGAGCTGAAGTAATTGGCCAGCTTCACTTACAGGATGCGAGAAAACCGATACACCACATAGCACATCAGAACTCTGTGTCATAACTGTTTATTTCAGCTGCTTTTTGATTCCCTGGAAAGAATGCAATTTTCCTACCACATTGAAACACTAGGTTTCTCAGATTCCCCCATAGCACTTCTCAGGTCATTAATTTCATATTTTTCAAGCCAACATGGAGTGTGCCTTGACCAGAACATTCTGAGGACATTAATAAAGCTGCAATCTCAGCAGGAAACATAAACCAAAACTATGTTAGAAGAACTAAATCCACACTTCCTACTGGTACTTGGCAGTGACTGAAAGAAGATGCCTGGGGATCACTGGGATATCAGTCCTCTGCTGCTGGCTTCCTGCTAATTTCTTAAGGACCACATGAACATCTTTAAAATGAGAAACCAGAAGAGCAAATGTGCATCTTCTCACATATGCAAATGTCATTCTGTTGATCCAGCAGAAGAAGGGATTTTATTGATGTGCCTATTTAGGCGTGTTTTTATCATCTGTCCTACCCAGAACTGTGTATAAGTTGTGCCAAAAGTATTTAGGACATACTTTTTACGAAGGCAAGTAGTAATAGGACAAGGGGGAATAGCTTTAAACTCAAAGAGGGGAGACTGAGATTAGATATTAGGCAAAAATTCTTTACTGTGATGGTGGTGAGACACTGGCATAGGTTGCCCAGAGAAGCTGTGGCTGCCCCATTCCTAGAAGTGTTCAAGACCAGGTTGGATGGGGCTTTGAGCAACCTATGCTAGTGGAAGGCATTCCTGCCCATGGCAGGGGCTGGAACTGTATGATCTTCAAGGTCCCTTCCAACCCAAACCATTCTATGATTCCATGACTTGCAGCCACCACACTAGAGAGATACTTTCCTACCCTTTACACAACAGCAATCCCAAGATACCATTTTACCATACCTCACATTCTCACACTAGGATTAAAGATATAATATAAAAACACAGTTCAGCCTCTGAAAAAGCAGCAGGCTTTTTGTCTCCTCAGGGCTAAGGGCACTTCTCTGGTAACATCCACCACATTGTTTTGGGACTCTTACACATATATATGGCATCTTGATGGCTGTACCTCAGCTCAACAACTGGCATATCAAAATGGGCAAATATGTATCTTGTGCCCATGGCTTTTCAGCTGTGGTAATTAAGTTGTATAGGCAACACCAGAAAATTAGCCATGCACATAACAAGTCTATCAAGTAATTTTGATGGCCTCAAGCCACAGTGTGCTATTAGCTTTCTTCTGTTATTGTGCAAATAATTTCCACCTTGTAGCATCCTCTTGGTGTCGCAAAGTAAAACTACTGTGAAGTGAGCTGTGCTCTAAATAATTCCCAGGAAGGATGAAACAAAACCCCAAGTCTTTATCAGACCTGAAAATTTGGCAATTGACAGACGTGATTAAAAAAAATACCTTAAGAAAACATTATCTGTTGTCTACAAACACTGAAGGGCATAAGAATTCCTTCTAAGGTATGTATCGGCATGCAGAACTCAATTATCCCTTTAGGCTTCCATTAGCTTCCTCTTCATAGTAGAATTACAGTAACATCCGATTTCTACTTGAGGAAATTTCAAAACATTTGGTCAACTATTCTACTTTGTGATAATCAACCAATAATAATAGAAAAGATTTATAGACACTGTCTTTAATTGGTTTTGCGGGTTGAATCCATCTTCACCTAGCGATCCTACCCTGTTCTGCCTCTGACTACTGAATGTGCCCTCAAGGTTCTACCCCAGCTTCTGGGAATTGTTTATACTGGTAAATGAAGCATGACAGATGAACTGCATCCTTTCTGAAACCATCATTCTGTTATTTAGATTACAACTAGACCCAAAATACATGTTCCGTCTTCCCACAGCAGTTATGCTCTTCAAGCATTTTATTCCACTAACAAAGCTGAAAACTAGTAATCAGTAGTTCTGAGTAGTTTCTCAGTAGCTTCCGAACACAAAAACCACCTTGGATGGGAGAGATGACAATCAAAAAATGAGGGCATGTCTTCTTGCCTGTGCCATGTAAGACCAGCTTCCATTCTAGCCCACGTGACTCATTTCTAACATATTGGCACACCTCTGGAATGTATAAAATAACCATCCAATTTTTTTTTTATCAAGACTTAAAAACAGACTAGCAAGCTCAGTTAAACTTCTTGTGCACACACAAATATACGTACCTCTATATAGATATATACACACATTTATATATCGCATAGAGACTTCATTATAAGGTCTCAGAACTTTGGCCCCTTTGAAGAAGTCAAGACCTGCTACTGCTTAATTTCTAGGTTTTGCATAAACAAGGAAAAAAGTTGAGTACAGTCTGCTTAAATGATTTGAGTTTCAAATAAAACCCTGAAGTCCTGACTGCCTTGTGCATCCACCAAATTCCTCCAAGAGACTCTGTTGTCTGATTTTTGACTGAGCTCTTGCTAGTTACAAACACTGGAAAGTAACATAGCCAGCACCTCCCATGAGTTTAAGTACAAAACCTAAGTGAATACTTGACAAATTTTCATAACTCTTTTATAATGAATCAAATACGCTCCCATACACAGAGGGCTCCCTTCCTAGTGAGGTCAGCATGAACTTGACTAACAAGAACACATCAGGCTGTCACACACAAGCCTTCCATTCTTTTTAGGTTTTTGGGATTTTTGTTTTCCCTTATTTTCCTTAGGTTGTTTTGATTGACAAGGCTTCGGGTTTCAAACCCAAAGCCTCTCACAATCAACAAACTTACTGCAGAGGAATTCAGCATCTTTAAGACTCAACAGACTTGTTCATGGGCCCATTGACAGTCAGGAGCAAAACTCAGAAGCAACATTACCAGTGTTGTGCTCAAAGAATCATAGACTTCTCAAGGAATAATGCAAATATTTTCATACATATGCATTTTTTCCTTTTATTTCTATTAATTCCTTGCTTGATAGCTCTTCTCCCAATTTAAAAACAGGGACTGAGTTATAAACTTAAGCAATAAGAACTAAAAATAGTAGGCTAGAGAGTAGAAATCTATCCCAACAGAGCTAAAGAATATGTTCCTATTACCACCAAAAAGCAGCTCATTCTCTCTTTAATTTCAAAGTCACATGTTGCATAGCTTTAGAATAATACATCACCATTGACATTTCTGATTTTCAGAGTTAACTGAATGGTATTAATGAGATAAAAGGCCTTACTTGACTGGCTTCTCTGGCACCCTTTTTTACGCAGAACATCCTCTATTGAAGTATCAAAGATTAACTGAATATTTTGCAAAAGACCCTGTAATAATATTAAAAAAATAATTAAAAACCAGTTAGGCCAATTTGGGAGTAAATAATAACAGATCTGTCTCAATCCCATGCTACTGACTGGATTCAGCCATAAGTGAATATGTAATAAACAATCTAGAAAACATTAAACCTGACACAATAGAAAAAAAATAGTTTTGTTATATACAATTTCAATACTATAAGCAACAAAATCAGGAATGTTCTGAAATTAGTCATAATAAAAGTTTTTGATCAGCTGTGAGCTCAAATCTCCATGTTCATAACACATTTTAGATTATAGTTCTATGAGTTATTCCTCATGAGATAAAGCCAACTTTTGAAGTTTCTGCCCCATCGCACTTCAGTCCTTAGCTGCAAATTCCTATGCACCATACTTCACTGCCTCCTCAGCTGTGCTGACACTACCTTGAGACAACACTGTAAAACCAGAGTTGTATGTTTCACTCAAAAAAAAAAAAAAAAAAAAAAAAAAAAATCAAAGAAAAAACATTACTTTTAAACCAGATTGTTTCAATGATCCATTTAACAGCGGAGCTCCAGAACCAGTTCTATGTGCACAACTGATGGGGAAACTTAGTCATGCAGACAGGAATAGAGAGGCTGTGGGAAAGAACTTCTGGCTTCCCTGCCAAAACTGGTCACTCATGGAACCACAGTCCAGCATGTCACACTCTAGCTGACAACTAGGTGGCACAACAGGATGAGAAAGAAAGGGGTTTTGGAAATTTCTGAAGCCATGAGGTCAAGTTTGATTTCAGCTGTCAGTGAAAAGAAGCCATCCTTGGGCCACTATATGAGGCAGGCAGCAATTTTAATTTTATAGGAAAACCAGTTTGTAATTGCTTCAACTTAAAACAAAACAGAAAGAATAAATGTTTTACACAAAAAGGGGAAAAAATAAATCTCTCATGTATAGGACTGATAAAAATATTTCTGATTTTCTTCCCCCTATCTGGTTTTTGTTGTTGTTGTTGCCTGGTTGTGTGTTTTTAATTGAAACTAAAGGTTATTCTGAATGGCACACAAAGATATTCTGCTAGGGCATGGACCAATACCACATGGCTTAGCTCCATTTAAAAAAAAATGGGTTTCTTCCTTCTTTCAAATAAAATTTAAAAATATTGACAGGCTTCTATGACCTGGATAGATTTCAATGGAAAAATAGCCCTTCAGGAAATTCCCAAAGAATTTTACAAATCACCACAAAAATGCAACATGTTTAAGAGTCTTACATTTGAGAAAAAAAAGTGGATGGTAGCATAGGAAAGCCCATAAACTGGCTTTGTGCAGTTTTCCTGGATCTAGGCTGTGTTTTACCAGTCCTTTGCTTTCAGGAAACCCAGGTTCACAAAACAGAGATCCAGCAATGAATAAAAAAACACTCTGGAGAAATTCTGTTTGGGAACACCTGTGACCCCATCAAAACCAAGAGGCGCTGGGGGACAAAACTGTGCTATTGCATCTTCTCAAACTATTTGAACTTACTTTTTTACCTCACCAGAGACCCAAGCTTCTCCAGGTTACCTACCCTGAAATGATTCTCCCGAATAGACCCTTTCGCCACATACATTCTGCTGTTCTCTGCTTTCAACTGCTCATAGAAAGGCTCCTCCAAAATGAAGCTGTCAATAAGGTCACAGCCAACATAGAGGTTGTAGTTCTCTCCCGTTATTTGCATGGTGAGATTCTTCCACTGTGAGTCGGCAAGGTCCACATCTTCCAAGGAAATCACGTTCTGGAAGCCACCCACCCAATAGATAAGGTCCAGGGTGTTGGCACGGCCATTAGAAATGATCTCAAACTGCCTCTCACTGATGCCAGGACCCTCTAAAGCAAGGATAGTGCCTCTAGATTGCCTGTCCTGTCTCAGGGTGGCTGAAAGGATAAAGCCCTCATTCTGCCGTATGAGTTTGACAATCTTTTTTAATTTCTCTGGTTTACATGGAGGTATATGATCAAACCGAATGAAGCGATACGCTGGGATAGAGGGGTCTGGACCCCGGAACAATTTTGCTCCAATTGTCTTTCGGTTTATGTTACTGATTTGAAGTAAATCAAAGGTAGTCTCCTCTTCCTTCTCACCATCTGAAAGAGTTAACAGGGTGTGACAATGCATCTACAAAAAGGCTTAAAAGAAATAACTCTGCACATTATACTTAGTAACTGCAATTACATGACAGGTGTAAGGATCATCAGAGTAAACCTAACAGTTTCATGCTTCCACAAACAGAACTGTTCTTACTAGTGCACTAGTTAATGGTATTTTCCACCTGACATTTTCATTTACATGAGAACCCTTTCCTTCAATGTCCATAAGTATAAATGTGTTTGGTTATATAACTAAATATATGGCTATATAAATAAACATATGGCTACACATTTTATAGCACTTGAATACACTCTTGTATATACACATATATGCTGTATAAATATGCCTACACAGGATGCATCTACCAATATATTCATTAAATATTTTTAATATAGATGAATGGATAAGGAAGTTGAGCAAATTTCTATATTTTGACTATCAGCTAATAAAAACCAAATTATGAGAAGCCATGTGGCCACATGACAACAGGAAGCAAGAGATTTGCTTTTATTGATTCAGGCCAAGAAGTCAGATGTAAATGAGGGTCTGGCACTGTGCCAGTTTATACTCTACTTATATTTGGCCTGTAGAGGTCTATTTCTCTACCTCTGTCTTTTTAAAATGTTCATCAGACTCAGTGACTCTGCTTACATGTTACTTTCACCATACATTTCAACTGGAGAGGAAAGTATAACAGGAATTATTTCTTAGATTTACTTATTGGGTAGTTTATTATTGGAGAAACTTTATTTAGCAGTAGTAAGATGTATCTAACAAAAACACCACTAGGAACTACTATTCTAGACAATTCTAAAAAAACCAACATGATTACTTTGCCCACTGTAGCTCAGATAAGCAAATGTTGTACACTGACTTTTAGATTTGTAAGTCACTAAATATCTAATTAAGAAGTGTCAGAACTTACCCTGAGCATTTGAGGAAACCCACAGGATTATCAAGATAGCAAGCCACAACAGCCCACTCCCCTGCAGCATAACTCCTATGAATAAACCAAAAAGTAGCAAGTATTAGGGAAGTAATATTTATCAACCTCAAATATTTTAATTTACCTCATGAAATGCCATAAACAGAACTCTCATTATAAGCAACTATACATATAAAATCTGAATTTCTATCTTGTCTGATTTTTGTAATACTTATTCTGAGCTTACTCTTGATGTGAGAAGTAAAACATGATATCAAGTCAAGGGAAGAGGAAATCTGGATGACAAAACTCCTTTATATGTAAATACCCTTAAGAAAAAGGGTAAGACAAACAACATACACAATTTTCTCCCCAATATTTCAGTTGCTGGCACAGGGACCACATGACACCACTACACGAGATGGAGCATAAGCTGCATCTTTATTTTGAAGCACACTGTTCTGCTGAAATTCCCTGTAGGAAAAGGGGATCTCGCTATATGTTGGTTTTGGTTACTAGCTTTACTATTCAATACCTTTTTCAGTACTATCATACAAACTCCTCTCTCCTTCCTGTAAATATATGTATAATATATCATTCATCCATTCTCACAACCCTCTGCACCCAATCATAGCTGGGTAAAGTGCCTTTTAACATGATGGCATTTTTGCCCTGAAGCACTATGCAGCTATAAGCCACGTAGCTGCATCTCCAGATGTGCTTACGCTCAAAATGAATGGAGCAGATGGCGTTCACTGGAACGTGCAGACGGTCATGCCTCTGGATATAGCCATTATCACTTCAACACTGCTAATTCCACACATTTTCGTAAGGACTCGGGGATGCCACCATTCACCGCCTATACTTTCTTTGTCCTGTGGGGAGCTCTTGTTACCTGCAGCCCCGAGGAAGCACCGCTGCAGCCAGCTACTGGTCAGCGCCAAGAAGCTTCCTCCCCTTTTCAATTCCAGCGCATACCCCATGGGAACACAACCCCGCGGGCACGACGAGGCGGGCAGACGCCACACACAGCCTCGGGCCAGCCTTTCTGGGTCAAGTCCCTTCCTTTGCTACCCGCGCACCCGCGGGGGACGGCTGCCCCCGGACAGCTCCGGTAGTGCAGGAGCAACTCCGACCGCCTCCCCCCGGAGGGGGTATTACGGTTGGGTGGTACATCGCCGTCCAGCCTTGCGCCTCACCTGGCATAGGGGAGCCGACGGCGCGCTGAGGCTCCACCGGTGGAGAAGGCAGTACAGTACCCGGCCGCCGTCACAAGTCTCTCCGCAGCTCCGCGCCACCGCCTTTATGGGCTGCGGGCCGGGCCCCCGCTGTCAATCAGCGGCGCCGGGGCGCGCCCCCGGCTCGCCCCTTCTCGGCCGTGACATAACCCCCGCACCGCCCCCTCCTCACCGGGTGGCCCGCACAAGCCTACCTGCGAGGCCATCCCGGGGCTGCTCCTCCCCGAGACCGCCCTCCGCGGGCGGTGCGGGAGGCGGGACGGAACTAGGCTTTCCCTCGGGGCGCGGCGCGGAGGAGAGTCCGGGCGTGCCGTCGAGGTTTTGGTTTCGAGGTGGGATAAGAGCGGCAGCCCCGGCTCGGCAGAGCCCCCGGGAGGCGGCGCCAGGCCCCGGGAGAAGGGAGGTGAGCGCAGACAGACCCGCCACCGCGGCCGGGGTCCCCGCAGGCGTGGAGCGCGTTCCCGGCTCCTCCGGACCAGCCGGGAGCTTCGCGAAGCCTCGTCGTCTGAGAGCTCGGTGCTTCTGCCGGCATTGCGGCAAAACTCGATCTTCCGGAGCACTGAATCATTTGTGTCATTTTAAATTTGGTTTATTTTTAAATTACACAGCAGCCAAAAGGCGAGACGTGTCCAGGTCTACCCCCACACCCCTATTTGTAAAAGTTTGCTGGAGGTAAAGTTTTCTAAAGCTTACTGAAGGTCAGCCAGCAGCTTCTCAAGCGAGCCCAGCAACTCAGTCCCTCTTGTCTCCATAGGAAGCACCAGCTCCTTTGACCTCAAGGAATGCTCAGTGGGCTTGCTTAGGCATCTTCCTATGGAGGGAGCCTTGGGCTAATGAAAGAGGTGCACAAATCTTACTCTTAGGCTGCTCCCAATAGTTTGGAGAACTGGAATGTATCTCCACAAACCAGGACTCCAGTTCCAGTCCTGGGACTTGCAGGTTACCATGCTGCGGAGCTGCTAGCACAGTTGCAGGCACTATGCTCTGTGGGGAGCAGGAGAATGGATTCCTGCAGTGGGTCAACAGAACCTGCTCTGCATGTTGTCAAGAGTCAGACAAGGAGACCAGGATCCCTGCTGCTGAGATGCAAACTGGGACTGCAGAATATAAATGGAAGGATCCTGCAGCTAATGCAAAGAGACATGAATTTGGCTGAGTTGCCTGCAGAATCCAAGAAATGGAGCCCTGTCAAATGTGTAGATGGATAAACACCACAAATGTTAACAAAACAAAAACAAGCAAACAAAAAAAAAAAAAAGATCATCAACTTTGCTCATCACAATTTGAAATTCCAGCAGAAAAAAGTGTTGATGTTTCAGAACTCGGAAAGCGCAAAGAACTTCAAAGGCTCAATCTGTCACTGGAGCAGAAAACGCCAGTGCAGCGCCAGTGCAAGCATCACTGCCTTTCCTTTTGCCATGAAGCTCCTTCCAACTTGGCTGGCCTTGGCCTTGCAGGGGAGCAGGAGCCAAGGAGCCTTCCTCTTTCTCACGGTGTCCAGGAGACGGATCCAAGCTAGGAGGGAGAGGGCTTTTTTGTCCTTCTAAGACATTTGGTTTTCAGTTTTGCAAAACCTCAAGAATTTAAAGAAATAGCTAATGAAGATACAAAACTTCAAATTCTACTGAGTTTACTCATCCCCCCCTACCACCCCATGTTAAGACTTAGTCTTTATATATGTAGCTGTATGGTGTGTTTTCCACAAGACTGAACAGCACTGACACAACTCTCACCAGGAAGCTGCTCTGGGTTTACAGCTAGAGAAGAGAGGGCAGCAAAGTGTTTGAGAGACGTAGAAGGTATCTTTGAGATGGTCCAGTTTGTACATGTACAAAGAGTTTTTATGGTGGAAATTTTTAAGTTAGAAGAACAGCGCAAAGTAAAGAGGCAAATTTCATCGTGATTGCTTTGAACCAACTACCTCATAACAAAATTCGTCTTTCCATCTCTGTGGGTGTTACAGGAATGTAGGACTGATAGCATATTGTTTCAAGCTGAGTGATTTATATATAGGATGATGACCCTTAAGAAGACATATTTAGTTCTGTTCTTTCCACGAATGTGGAAATGGTCACTATTCGTTTTTCCCTGGACACCTTGGAAGAGGTAAACATCCTCTTATTTCCAAGATTCCTGAAAGAAAGGCTCACAGGACTGAATGCACACTCTGCTTTCCCTAGCTAGTCAATGTACACATGCAAACATTGGAATTATGTTCACATTTCTCATTCTCTCTGCCATTTCAGTACAGAGTGAAAGTGAGCAGTGTTAATTAGAGAGATAATAAAGTCATATTTACTAATATTTAGGAATGTTGGTGAGGTAACAGTAGTTCTCATACCGATGGTGTTCTTTACTGTTTTACATTGTCCTGGGTTCAGCAGTAGCAACCTTTTTTCTCCTTCTTAGTAGCTGGTGCAGTGCTGTGTTTTTGACTTTCGGCCTGGGAACTTTCAGCCTCCAAATCCTGCTGAAAGCCAGTTTTCCCATAAAATGGAGTAAAGTCAAGGGACCTGCACAGGAGATTCAGTTTTGGGAATAAAATGGCAAGATGGACGTCGCCAGATTCCCACAGATGTGATCAACAAGATAATAGCAATGGCTCCACCAACTAATAAGAAAGAAACACAAGCTTTCTTGGGTGCTGTGGGGT
>WYDI02031003.1:0-15020 GCA_009867235.2 Psittacus erithacus
GGCCGAAAGTCAAAAGCACAGCACTGCACCAGCTACTAAGAAGGAGAAAAATGACTGCTACTGCTGAACCCAGGACACCTAGTAATCTATAGTTACATAAATTATTATTCTCTGATGGACTAGGATGACCTGAACATTGTACCACATTGACCTGAAATGTACCACAACCAGAAACAAAGTACTAGCCAGAAAAAAAATGCTATTTGAGTTCAGAGAGAACAAAAAAGGAGAAAGTTTGCTTGTTTTTTAAAAAGGGGGAAATGGGAGAAGGAAAAGAGGGAGAGAGGAGCAAGAAGAAAAGATAAAGATTCTTGACTGATGGTCCTCTCAGATTCCACAGGACCAGTTTTAGGGACCACAGTTGAATGAATACTTTTGTGTCCAAAATGATGACAAAAGGCTTTTCTTTAAGTATTTGCTTAAGGTTTTGAAAATAAGAAAAGGTCAAAATATATAGGTGGGGATAAGGTGAGAGAAACAATACTACCCATACCACCACTGTATGCAAATTAGTATCTCCTGTGCAGCAGGAGAGAATGTGGCAAGCACAGAAAGAGCCACAGTGACATTTCTTCCAGTCATGCACATGCTGAACAAAAAACACTGGAGGCAAAGCACCAACAGGGTTGCTCACAGAAGCTTAGTGCTGGACTCACAGTGCTCAAAAGCAGGGTGAACAATGCAGGGCTGGGCAGTAAACTGTTTTTGCCAAAAACTTGCCACTGACCGAGCAAGGAACTGGTGAATAACTGCAACACAAGGGGGCTGGGGTCCCACAGGCTGAGAACATGATGCCAAAGGCACACAGGATTCAGGGTGTGATGGTTTCTGACACACTGAGCCAAACTTGTTCCTAATGCAGCTTCATCAATGACAGCAGACTTACTTACATCACAGATGAATCTGAATCACTGTCTTTCCAGAAATACAGTACAGGTGGAATGCTGAGGGGAAGGAAGAAATCTTCTTTTGGCCACAGGCATGCTGAAGTTTGTTGCTCAGTTCGGTTAATGTGTGCACTGAACTTCAGAAGGTTCATCTAGTAGGGTATGCTTTAAAAAACATACACTAAAACTTTCAACTAAAAAAATATGAAAAGATTCCAAAGGTACGGAACAATTCAAAATGGGTCTCACCACAAACGTACTCCTGTGAAGAAGCAGCACTCTGTTCCTGGTGGATTTCTCCAGCAGGTTTCTTTTTTTAATATAGAAACTATTCATACTAAGGGATTTCAAACTAATCAGTTTGCAAGCTGTTCTTAAACATCTACCCTCCTATGAGACTAAAAATAATGTTCAACCATACATTCTCTATCTACATTGTTTCATCCTCTAATTACATTTCACCACAAGGGCATAAAAAAGCACAATATCCCACCTTTAATACTACAAAGGTGGGCAAAAACTCTCTCATCTCAGTATTCAGGGTCACTTAGTGTTAAATTTTCTTCTGTTCTGACATTTATTTTTACTTGCATGGGCCTCCACACCAGCATGTGCGCTTCATGCTTCATCCCAGAACCTGTCTACCAATTACTTGATCTTTTCCCTTGTCCAGGCGGCGAGTTAATATGAAACTGATTCAAATAAAACTGAATCAGACCCCTGGATTTGGAGTTTTCCAATTTAAAAAAAAACAAAACCCCACAAACAAAACCCCACAAAAAAGCCCTATTGAAAAAAAACCACATTTACTAAAAAAAAAAAAAAAAAAAGGATGATAATTTTCACCTAATTGCAACTATTATAGCTGTGGCTTGAGAAAAATCCAGCTTTTGTGGAAGAGATATAAAAATAAGAAAAATTAAAATTTACATTTTTCTGTTGTAAAGGAGAAAAACTACAAAATCAAATCAAGAACGATCAATCTCCTATTAGAAGACAGTCATCCTTCCCTTTCTCAGGAAAGCTGGGGTACAAACAGCAAGAATGAAATCAAATGGGTATTGCTTTAACTGACTGCACTGCTTGCTTTGGCCTTGTGCTCCCAGTTGGCTGAGTTTGTACAGAACCAGAAGTGGATCCAGGATGTAAATCAAGTGTGTCATCTTCTCCTGGCCAGTACCATTCACCCAGAACAACAGTCAAAGTTTCAGCAATAGGATCATGAGGTTGGTCTCATTCAAACTCTCTGTCCATTCCAAGCAAAGGGACATGAGTTTCCTCTGTGACATGGGAAAAGCAGAGACATCCCATAACCCATCATTTTAATCAAACTACTCCGGTGCCTTCGGAACCGGCTTGTCTGTTGGCATGTCACAGCTGCCTGGGCTTGATAGGCCACCTGGAGAAACGGGCTTCTGCCCAGTTGTGGCGGCAACAGTCGGCCTGAGGGGGGAATGCTTGATGCCCACAACAGCTAGGCACCTAAATGGCTCTAAGGGAAGTGCAGTCCAGGGGTCACCCATACACATTCATTCAGTATTTCTGCAAAGACTTCGGCTGGCAAAAACTGATAAAGGACACCACAAATAAAGAGGCTCAGGACAGAGCTACCAGCAGGAAAACAAAGTGATTTATCAAGAAATGTACACTCACGTTGTCAATTTAAAATACTGAGTGAAGTATCTAGATAGAACCTATTATTTATAAACAATACTGTTTGAGTGCAAAAATACACATGCATACATATCTATATATACATAGCTATACAGACATATGTACAAATATACACTCCTGTGCATATATATGTGCAAGTACACACATAACAGACTCTCTGTTAGAATCATAGAATAGTTAGGGTTGGAAAGGACCTTAAGATCATCTAGTTCCAACCCCCGTGCCATGGGCACGGACACCTCACACTAAACCATGTCACCCAAGGCTCTGTCCAACCTGGCCTTGAACACTGCCAAGGGATGGAGCACTCCCAACTTCCTTGGGCAACCCATTCCAGTGCCTCACCACCCTCCCGGTAAAGAATTTCCTCCTTATACCCAATCTAAACTTCCCCTGTTTAAGTTTGAACCCATTTCCCGTTGTCCTGTCACTACAGCCCCTAATGAAGAGTCCATCCCCAGCATCCCTATAGCCCCCCTTCAGATACTGGAAGGCTGCTATGAGGTCTCCACGCAGCCTTCTCTTCTCCAGGCTGAACAGCCCCAACTTCCTCAGCCTATCTTCATACAGGAGGCGCTCCAGTCCCCCGATCATCCTCGTGGCCCTCCATTGGACTTGTTCCAACAGTTCCATGTCCTACACAGAACTTCTTGTGTGTCCGTACAAGCACTCTCACAAACAAAAAGATGTGTGTGCTGAGGAAGTAGATAAAATCTAGTTTTGCAAAACAGTTTTGTACAGGTGAATACATTTCTCAGTGAATATATATGTGTATGTATATATATGCTCCATTTCTGAGTTAAGAAGCCTATTACATCTAAGATGGGTACTCGCAGAGTCAGAGTCACAGACTGCTCCCTGTACCAGGGAGTATTATGGCTCACCTGAAAAATAACTGTCCAAATCATGGCTAGGCTCCATTGTAATTCACTTCTCACTATGATCATAATTTTTCATTCTCTGGTCAGAATACACACGATCAGACAGAGACAATTAATTCACACTGAACAGTTATTCCAGGAGAGTCCAGCCCATTACTTCCCCTTTGTATATAGCAATTGAAAACACAGATTGATAAAGAAAATGTTTCTGCATACACTAACAGAAAAATAGCACATTAATGAAGGAAAAATGCAGCTTTCCTTTTCAGACACAAGACAATGCAGTAACATTTTCCAGAGAAGGTTTCTGGCCTATGAAGTCATTTAAACTTCATGGAGGTGGTGGTGAGGGAACCACCATGTAGTTCTGATTTAAAGAATTGTCTCACATTCCCCAATTGCTGCCTTTCCATGCCCCTGCCTCTTCACTCGTTTGAAGAGGTTAGATTTGTCATCAGAAGCATGTCTTTGTAATCAGTATAAACGCTCACATTTACAGTGACTCTTTAAAACAGCACATAGCCTTGAAAATCAGTTTAAGTTTGAGGGAAAGACTTCATAGCCCAGCACAAAAGACATCCCACTGACATTATGTAAACCTACATTGACCCCATTTATAGAAACTCAAGAATCATTTTCAACAGAGGTCGTTACATTTATCAAAGCTTTTGCAAGTTCCTTCACAACATTCCACTACCATTTTGAATTCCCTGCTTAAGCTGAGATTTCCAGAAATCAACGGTATTAATTCTGTTATGATTAAAGTACTCAAGAGTTCCCAAATAAAAGCTGTATCATTCTGCCCTGAGTTTTAAATATGTATTTTTACATTCCTGTATTTCAAAATATGATTTCCTAGAAGATAGCCAGTATTTTTCCTCAGGCCAAGCACAAAAAATATTAGCATCTCTAGCAGAAAGCCCAGTAATTGGTTTGACAATTAAAATCACAAATATCAAGCCGCTGAGGGGAGATTACCTAGGTCCAGTAATTTGCAGTTTTGTTTAGCAGGACAGGATGCTTAAGGGCATTAAACAAATGGCAGAAAATGTACTATGTAATAGCAGGGACATTTTCGTTTATCATTATTGTAAAAGGCAAGAAAATACATATTGTCAGCTACCATACTGGCAATGGCCTGTGTCCTCAGAGCATTTATTCAAAGAAGATGTTTTTAGAATTGCCCCAGATATTTGGGGCACAAGTTCCTTTACCTGAGAAAATTCAAAACCATACACGAATCCTGGATTTCTGACAATGCTCTGAACTGATTTGATCACAACAGTGCCCTAAAATAAGTAAATGGCAACCCTGGGGGCTAAAGACCCATAGTCTGTGCTACCCTCTCCGTTTTCTCCACCAGGATACATCAGCATACAAAAATACACACAGGCAAATGGTGCCTGTTGCTCCCTTGCCAGCACCCATACTGACTCACCCCAAAAACCAGTGCAAAACTGATGTTTTCTTCCTTGGGCTTCTAATTATTGAGGATTTCAGTACCTGTAATACCTTTGCAACTTTTCTATCTCTAGAAGAAAGTTATTCAAATTAATAAAAAAGAAAATATATGAGATGCAGCCATTACAATCCAGAATCCTACCTGCAGATGGTTAATCTACAAAGACAGCCTAACCAACGGCTTCATCCCATTTTCCTCATAAAGAAATACTTTGCAAATAGCAGTAGCAGAAGAAATAGTACAGTTCCACATGGGAAAAAAAATCCAAAGAATTCAGCTAAGAATATTGCACATTAATTAAAAGTTATTTTGTTTCCTCCACATGGACAGAACTGGATGGTTCCTGACAGGAGAAGGCACTCAGTTCAGTCTGTAAAGAAAGTAGTTTACATTTTTACCCAATCCAAAACCAAACAGAAATAAAATAACTTTTGTCTCTTACATGTGCTACAGGAACGTAGCAATTTTCTGTAACTGATGTATGGATCAAAAATGGTTCTACAATTACTGTTTTGGGTACAGATGTTCTTTTAATGACTCAGTCCCTCTTTTTACTCACATATCATTGGCAATCTTTTTGCAGCACTTTTGCTCTGCTACTCATTTTTCTTATAGTGGCTTTATACATTTAATTTTCAGTATGGTGGTACAGGTTTATTTATATTCTTTCCTAGTGTTCTCTCTTTAAGTAATACAACATTGGCACTGGCAGGTACCTGGAAAGGTACCGGCCAAAACTAAACATCGACCACAGCAGTCCACATCTGCTGATGCAGTGAATCAGCTCATCTCCCTTCCAGTAAAGGTTGGACTTGATTATCTTAAAGGTTTTTTCCAACTTAGTTGATTCTCTGACTCTATGATCAGGGCAGCATCTTGTTTTACTACACCTAAGGATTTTGTTCTCAGTTCATATCTGATATAAACAAGCCTCACTGCTGAGATCTTCCTGGGCTAATGAAAGCAATCTCATTTGTTTTGTGCTGTGAGATTCAGTTTCTTAAGTATCACCTCAGCCAGAGGACAGGATAAGGGGAAAAAAAGGAGCATCCTCTGCATGATCAATTGATCTGCAGTACAGACCCCTGTGCCACCGCAGCACAAAGCAGAACACAGTGCAAGCCTAGTGTGGCACAGCTGATTAAGGATGCCAAATGCCAGTCCTGTGAGAAACGGTTAAAGAAGGAATTGGGCAAAAGATACCAGAAGCTTATGGGAAAGCAAAAAAACAAAAAAAAAAAAACAAACCCCAAAACCAAAGGAATGAAAGAATAGAAAATGAAGTGTGAATTGCACAAAGATATAAAGGGGCAAGGACAGTGACGAGTCAGGTGAGCTACAGGAGTGAAAATTACCTTGAAAAGAATTAAAGGGCATTAGAGATTGGAAAAGGAGACCATTTTAAAGATTGCACTCTCACTTTGGTTTAAGAGATTTTTGCTTTGAAGAAGAAAGTGATTAAGAGTAAGAATAGGTAAATAGAGGTCCACATCTAACTTGTTAATAAATTAAAGCCAGTAGCCAACTCAGCTTGTAGTTCAGTTGGGGTCCTTTATAAAACTACTGTAAAATTAAGAAGGTGCATTTGGGAATTATATTTCACTTACCTAACTCTTAATTATCCTTGGCTTGACTGGCTATCTGTGCAGCAGATCACTTTGACATGAGCATGTACACTGCCCTCCACTTTGAAGGCTCTACAGCAGCTAAAACTCAAGATCAGCAGGAGATTACTCTTTCTGCCATGCACATAGTCCATATGCTTTTCAGTCACCATCAGTAGTAGCTTATTTGGACATCAGCAAGATGGTTGAAGATTTAAGGTCTGCTCATCAAGATACAGATTCAAATGCCCAACTTGCGAAGTTCAAGTTCTTTCTAAATGTGAAGTACTGCACACACAGAAGTTGCATCAATTGGATGATTGACGGTTATCTAATAATAATATAACCCAGTGAAAACGTGTACAAGGGACAGGTAAAATTGTGCCTTTCTAACTCATCCTTTATCTTCACCTCATACTCTCAAAGTACAAGTAGTCTGCTCCCTGAAAATTTTCATAGGATGATAACCACAACATGCCAGCTATATGTACTGGCACGCCAAATGTGAGAAAAAAAAAATCTAATGAATTACAAGAGATGACAAGAATTCTCCAAAGGACTCTACTGCTGGCTGGCCTACAGGGAGGCTTGCTCCGCAGTCAAGTCAAGTCAAGCCCAGCAGCACCTGCCAGCTCATCTCCTTCATCCTCTCATGCACCAGACTGACCAGGAGCCACTGAGCCATCACTTTCCTGCAGATGTCACACAACACCCTTGGCAGTCAGCTCCAGTACTGATCAAATATTAGATCAAGGTCTCATCTCAAAACTGAACTCCTAAATTTGGTCATAGGAGACCTGGTATCTTACTGACACAAATGAAAGCCATCTCCAAAAAACCACACACATTCAGGGCACCTGTATCACCAGTGTACTTCATTAAATATGCATCTGCTCAACTCGCTTGTAAAATAGACAATTATTTTTCTTTTTAAGATACTCTGAGGCATATGTTTAATAGGAAGGTTGTAGAGACAGGGTTTGAACAGGGATTCCTTCAACCCCTGATAGGATTTAAACCATAGAAACACTTTTGCTCAAATGTAATAAACTCTCCAAATTAGGTACTCTGTCTTCCTCTGTTAAGACTAATGCTCCAAATGACTTATTAACAATCTATATTAAATCATTCAGACATTAGATTTGGTCCATTTTATAAGGAAAATTGCATTTATTGAACTAAAACAAAATGGATTTTAGCCTGCCTAGGCCAAGGTTTCAGCTGGGCATCTCTATCATAAGTAACAGTTAGAAATGAAAAGCCTTTGCTTTTCAGGTTGGCCAAATGAGGTATTAGCCTAAAAACCAGTCATTAGGGACACCAGCAAAATCCCAGACTCTGGTGCTAGAAATGCAAGGAAATAGTAACTCTACTGTATGTGTTTAAATGTTTGCCTTCCTAATTTCTGAAGAAAAGAGATTTTGGTTTTGCCAATTTATAAATCTTCTTCCTCTTTGTTTGCAAGAGGTCCAGCTATCATTCAGCTTTTTAAAATTCGGAGACTATGAACACTCTCCTAAGCCCTATGTCTTGCTGTTTATGATCAAAAGAAACAATAGGAGGACTGCAGTTCTCAGAGTTCTTCCAAGAGTGAAGACAGGGTTTTTGAGAAAATTATAGGGATAGGTATTTCCCTTTGTTCCCTTCCCAAATCCCCCTAATTGTGTTTCACCAAGTGCAATTCTCAACAGGCCCTACTGAAAGTGTTTTCTGCTGCCTTATAGTCTTGTTCGTTTGTTTGTCCTCCACCTTGTTCCTTGCATATACCTTCTGTGCTACTTCCTGCAGCCTGCAGAACACATCCTCTTTTCTAAACCCTAGTGCAATTTGCTATTTTCAGCTACCAAGGCAGCCTTCAGAGTCTTCTGCTTCTGAAACTAATACATTTTTAGTCATCACATTTCCTTTTCTCCCCTCCTAATCTATTTTTCTCCTTGATTTCATTCCTCACCTCACTTCTATAGGATCAGCTTTTATATGGATGACATCTGTGGATCCAAGAAATCCTCAGTGACTCCGGTGCTTGGAAACAGTCATCTATGTCAGGGTTATAAATCATCTCCTCCATTAGATGTACAAACTTACACTTCAGGCAAACAAAGTCGTCTCTCCCTTCAAGGCAGGCAGCAAATACACTATATCACATAGTAGCACAAGACCTGATCATTCTCCTTTCTTATCGCTGAAATGCTTCTGTCCTTACTGGAATTTTAACTCCTGATAAGAATATTCCTATTAACAACTCTATACTTATTATTCAAATGTTTGCTGCTGCAGCATTCAAACCTGATCAGTCTCCTTCTTCAGTAACTTGACAAACTCACTAAAGTAAAACTCAAATACAAGATCAAAGTCTCATATCTCAAAACTGAACTCCTAAATTTGGTCATAGGAGACCTGGTATCTTACTGACACAAATGAAAGCCATCTCCAAAACAAAAGGTCAACAATTTAATCTGCAATAGTCCTATTGTTACAATCAAGACTTGTTATTTTGGACTTGATGCATGTTCCTTTGAATAACTCATAATTTATCACGAATATTGCTTTTATCAAAGCTAGAATATGCTGCAAAAGCCATCTGCAATGACTCAGATCAGAAATCGAACAATTTTATGTATCAGTTGTATGCAAATAATAAAAAAAATTTTACAGTTAAACCCCAAAGAGAATTCAGACAGGCAGAATGGAACTTGAGTTGAATTCATTTAAGGTGACACCTTCTCTTCTGCAAAATAATTTTTAATAGTATTCTGTCCTCTTAGTTCAACATTGTTATCTTGCAGAATGGTCACGTACTTTGCAAATCTCTGCCCATTACAATCTGCTTTAAATCACAACCACTCTGAGCCATGCAATTACCATTTTACCTGCTCATTACTAAAATGTGCTACCTCTATCTTAATTTATTATTCACATACGTACTCTGAAATCTTGCTTATTCCCTTTGGAAATTGTTGCCTTCACTGAGATAAACTCGTTTGTGATAGATAAGAGCTCTGTCAGCATTTAGTAATCCAGATCAGATTATTAGATTCGGACTGAACGTGCATTAGTATAATAAGACAGAAATCTATTCCAAATAGACTGCAAACAAGCCCTACTTTAGAAAATAAATTAATGCAACTCATCTTTGAGAATACCGTTCAGTAGAAAACAGATGTTCTGCTGAGAAAGCCTGGAGGAGAATGCGATTTGTAGAATGGGTAGAGTTCCAGAAAGTATCACATCTTGCTCATCCTTTCCTCTTTTCTTCATAATAAGATCATTACTAAAAGCCAACATTCACATATTCACTAATTAGAAATAAAATTAAATCATCTAAATTTTTGCTATTATGCTGTAGAAAAAATCTGCTCTGCTTTGGATGAAGCATATAAACAGTGGTCTAACTTTTTCAGGTTCTGGAGTCTTTCTTTCATATTATGCAACAAAAAGCATGGATGCTACCCTAAGCCTTTCCGCCATGAGTTTCTAAGGGGTTTTTGCTTTGGGATCTTTCCATTTCATTTTACAATCTCTTATGCCCCAAAGGACTTTTCAGCTTTTTATCCTTGCTCAAGTTAACAGGTTCAGAGGATTCAGCAGAATACTTCTTCATCTCCAGGAAGTGCTCAATAGTTTCAAAATAGGACGACTTAACACTAGGCCTTTATCCACTGACAAATTTCTTGCTCTCCTCCCTTTCCTAAACCAAAATGCAAAATTCAACTGAATCCATTTTAACTAGTAGACCCCTTTTTCAGCTTTAAAAATTAGTGAGGAAACTTTGGCTGAGATGCAAAACAGAATGCTTCCAGTTCTCAGTTCAGCTTTGGGATTAGAACTCTCCTCTTCCTGTGTCTTGACTTTTCTAAGCAGGACACCAGTCACATATGCTGGAGGAGAGCCATGGCATGCTCTTGCAAGCTTTCAAGCAACAGAGAATGACCATTAAATGTCTGCCCTGTGGTCCAATTATACCTTCTGACCACATAAATCAAACTGAACATCAAATATTCTTTGAATTAATGTATTGATTTGATAAGATGAAGACTGAAAATAGCAAGTTTAACTCTGAATTTCTACTAAGTGTCACTTCTCCCAGTTTAAAGTTAGGGAACTGGTCCATAATTATCTACTATTTGAGTGGCTTCCCTTCAGGTGACCAGGTTGGCTGAAGAGATCAGGACTGCCTTCATGAGCCATAAAAAAATAAACATTGCAGTAGTGAGTATCAGTATTCAGACTGCAATGTTTTCCCATCCTTCTGCACTGCCTCTCTGCGTCACACTGTGCTGACCTGGGATACAGATGTGAAGGAAAGTGGAAAAGCTTGAACATCACAGATTTGATTAGGCAACCACATATGTTTGAACGCCTAGCAAGTGTTCATAAAAAGAGGAGCCAAGTCTACATCACAGCCAAGGCACACAAGCTAACTTTCTTCTAGCTGTCTTGTAAGACAGCTTGTTTTGTAAGAAGCTCAATACAGGCTGCAAAACCCATGAAAGAGCAAGATATATTAGCCTGCATGGAGCTATCAAGGCTTTGCTAGGACCTTCAGGCTGCCTTTCCTGGTGAGTTTCCATCGTTCAGACTCATTCATATATCTTACCCTGTACTGAAAAGAAAAGGCTTGCAGACCTAATGCAACTTCAGCACAGACTTACTCTTAATTTTCTTGGAATCCCTGGTAGCCAACCAGACTGCTTTTATAATTTTAACACATTAAATAACTTTTTGTGCTCTTAGTGCTTCATTTTGATGGATCAGAATCTTCTACTGTCCTACTTGTAATTCTGCTGGAATATTACAAGGAAATTAAAAACCAGACTTGAAAAAATATTTCAACTGCCAATTAAACATCCTGAAAAGACAGGTTAATCGAAATGGACCTCAAAGTTGACAAAGTCATTGTTTAATGTGTTTAGATATAAAGCTAAAAGAAATTTGATAACAGCAATAAGGCAGTTCAAGAATACCATTACCATGAAATAATTATATCCCAACAGGATTAGAGGTAATCAGCCACATTGTGTCTCAGTACACCTCGGAGGGTGATTATCTTACCATAACACCACCACCCATTGTGTTTCATTGCTTAAATGTGTTCTGATAAAATAACATAGTTTTAAAGTTTATGTAGCTGTTTGTGACAACAGAGAAGCAAGAAAATTACAGTACACTTGCTTTTCCCAGTAACTCTGTATTTTAAAAAAATTAAATCCCATTGGAAATTTACAAACACATTCATTACTAAAATATGTTCTATGTTTAGACTGCAACACAAAAAATCAAAATTAGGACATTCAAATTTATCTTGCCAGGCTGTACTTTTTTCACACTCTTATGACTTCAATTTGTGTCACCATTTTAATGTTATTTAAATATGGAATTTCACTTAACATGTTTATGAATTGCTAGAATGAAAAAAAAAATAAAGAAGTGTTTCATAGAAGGTTATGAGCCACACAGAATATTACTTATTTACTTAAATGACAAAAAAAATAAAAGTAATAAATCTTAGCCTCTCAAATAAATGAAACTACTATGCCTGATTGAATGCGTTTATTTATACTAACAACAAAATAGTATCTCTACAGGATTACTTTGCTATTATTTGTTATGTGCTGTCAGTGTATTAGGTAAGTTTAAAAACAAAAAAAAATGTATGACACAAACAAGAGCTCCACAGCACTATTCTGTAGTTTATATTCTATATTAGCTTGGCACCATATGGGTTTTGCTATGTTTTCATAAATATGTGCACGGCAACTGACAGTGCAAGTCAGCTTAAGACAGTGGAACATTAGAGATGCCATGCTAGGCTGCTGATCTGTCAAGTCCAGTATCCCACATACAAGAATCATAGCTAGATGATGCCGTCTATCACTTATTTATCATTACAGACAGATCTAGTGGTGACAGTTTACTTGTTCTGCAAATAATCACATTATTAGTGTGATCAAGCTAAGTTTTCCCCTTTCCTTTATTACCTGAATATAACATTGGCACTTGGGTTGGCAGTCTAAACTTAAGGAAAAAAACAATTCATTCTGAGCAAATGAGAAGCCTAGGAATTGTAGAAGCACACTGAGTGCAAACAATAAATTACAAATGAAAAGAGACTTATCAAGAGCAGCTACTACCCAGAGAAAAATCATGTTTTAGTCTTCTTGACCTTTCTGAAGACTGGTTTTCTGGCTTATTACCAAGAACTTCAAAGACTATTATAGATGGTTGACTCAGCTATTCTAGAAATGAATTGCGCAGACTATAGAGGGAACTTAACTGACCTCATATACTACCCTCTTTTGAATTGCTATTTTGTTTTGAATTAAAAGTCAAAGGGAAATTAAAATGGTTATCTTTATGACTGCTTTAAGGAATTTTTAAACCCATAACTAAAAAAAAAAAAAAATAAAAAAAATTTGCATTTTTATAGCACATTACTCAAGAATCCCCAAAAGCAGCTAATGTATGGGATTGCCATTTTACAGATAAGAAAACTGAGGTACGGAGACAACAGAGAACAAGTCCACCCAGAGAACTTACTGCCTTTTACAAACAGAAGCTTCTTCCATTAATGCATCCCAAGATTATGTTCCCTTAGTCTACACTATGTAATTTTTACACTGATTTCAACTAGAGGAACTTGTCTTTCATGAACACTAGCATTTCAATGTTCAATAAGCCAAACTGTGAATAAATAATGAAACCATCCTTCTCTCACATGGCACTGTCTTTTTTCAGGAGCCCTATGAATTCACCTATTTGCTGTTCATACTGAGAACATCTAAATGAAGGTGCTAATGTTGCATGTTTGAAGAGAATCAAAGCTGAAATCAAAGAACGAAATGTCTTACTGTGAAAGCATCTTTCAATTTGTTCTGTGCCATTCTGCAGGCAAAGAAATAAAAGCCTCTGCATTATCACTAAAGCTTTGTTTTACCCCTGCATCACGGAGACTTGTAAATCTACTGTCATAACTGCTCTAACATTCTTCTATAGTCAGCCAAAATCAATTATTATATTAGAGGTTTCTAAAGGATTATTATTTTTTTTTTATTTCTGAAACGATTGCATAGAGGGACAATCACTGTTATTTAATTCTTACAGCGGAACTAGCATATACCCATGAAACAAAAAAAACATTTTGCTTTACCTGTTTGGTTTTTTCTAATACCTGTAACTGCAACCACATCTGAAATCAACTGCTATTTTGGGCATTGTGTGCTCTTCATCAAATTGCAGTCTGTAGAAATACTTTCCCTAGTGATCTTCAGAAGTCTGATATAGGTGTCAAAAATCTATCCAGAATTCAATATCTACATTAGTACTGGTGCCATTTGGGAATACATCATTCTGACAAGGACTCAAAGCAGTTATGTAAAGGATGACTGGATGAGAAAGATTTCTTTTCCAGTTAGGCACAATAGGACAGATCTTAGTCTGGTTCATATCTCCTCACAAGAGGCACAATACAGAAGAAAAACACCAACAAAAAATCCCCAAACAGATCAACCAACCAACCAGGAATAAACTGAGAATAAATAATGAAACCATCCTTCTCCCACATGGCCCTGTCTCCTTTCATAGGAGCCCTCTGAATTCATCTGTTTTCTGTTCATAATGAGAACATCTAAAAGAAGGTGCTAATGCTGCATGTTTGAAGAAAATCAAAGCTGAAATCAAAGAACAGAATGTCTTACAATGAAAAGCATCTTTCAATTTGTTCTGTGCCACTCTGCAGACAAAGAAATAAAAGAATAAGAAAAAATAAGTTACTCTTCTAACTCATCTGCTTGCCCATTCCCAGCTTTGGATCTCCCTCACATTGTCTGCATTTCCTTCTTTATTCTTTTCCTCAAGCCATTATCATGCAGTCACCCCTTCTCTTCTGTATAAACCTGTGAGGGTTTAGTTTTTCCTAGCCCCATTACTTCTCAGTTGATCATTTTTCTTTCCCAGTTTGTTGAACTTCTTGTCTACAGCAGCTGATTAGAGTTGGGTTTTTTGCCAGTCTCAAATGACCCAGTTTAATCTAGCTTTTAGCTACCATTAACAGTCTTAATGTAGTCTCTAAAACTTGAATCAGGTTCCATTCTTCTATTGCTTCATTTGTGAATGACTCTCTCCCACAACCAGCCTTTTACTTGGATTTTTATTTGCCTTTGATTCCCCTGTGACCCCATCACCTCCCAATTTTCATCTGTTTTCCTTCTTCACTTTCTAAATGAGCTTTTTTACCCCTCTTCCAATTTCCTAGGTGGTTCCACAAAGTTGCATCCATTATCACAATTTTTGCTGCTAGGTCACTATCTATTTGGATAATACCATCTGTCCTGGGTTCAGCAGTAGTAGTCATTTTTATTCCTTCTTAGTGACTGGTGCAGTGCTGTGTTTATGACTTTCGGTCTGGGAACAGTACTGATAATGCTGATGTTTGTAGTTACTGCTTAGAATGTTTACATTGATCAAGGACTTTCTGAGCCTCATGCTCTGCCCTGGGAGGAGGGGAAGCTGGGAG
>WYDI02031003.1:15120-44400 GCA_009867235.2 Psittacus erithacus
GTTATACCTTAGTTACTGGACTGTTCTTATCTCAACCCGTGGGAGTTACATTCTTTCCATTCTCCTCCCCATCCCTCGGGGTGGGGCAGGGAAGGACAGGTTGTGGGGGGGAAACAAGCAGGCTACATGCTTTTTCTAATTTACGACTAAGCTTAAACCACGACACCATCAAAAGCGTAATCACCTTCACAGGCTGTTTCACAGAACTACTTCTCTGATCAGATAGGCCTACCTAGGCGCTCTCTCTCTCTGGTATCCTCTACATTCCAAGCAGTCAGCCACAGATGAAGAAGCTTTCAAATCAGTCCTAGAGGATCCTCACTTCGAGTACAGATACTAGCAATATCCTCACATGTTCACCACGTGTGTTATCTTTGACTCAAACCTTGCTTTGGCGTCTCACATCCAGGCTGATTCTAGGAAGTCCTTTCTCTTATCTGAAGACTTTCTTGTGCATCCACATGATCAGGCTTTCATCTTGGATCCCAGCTGCTGAATAAAATAAGATGGTGCTCTGGACCAGCGTAACTCTTCACGCTACCATTGTGTAAAGATGAGAGACATCAACATCAGACAGTTCTCAGTGGAGAAGAGATACACAGTTCTTAAAGGTATGTATTTTGTTTGTATAT
Source organism: Psittacus erithacus (assembly GCA_009867235.2). Lineage (NCBI taxonomy): Eukaryota > Metazoa > Chordata > Aves > Psittaciformes > Psittacidae > Psittacus > Psittacus erithacus. The sequence continues at coordinate 15,753 of WYDI02031003.1, forward strand.
AATACAACTTGTCAGATCAACAGATGCCCCAGACACCCCAACATTTTCTCTGCTTAGATATTTTAAAGCTTCATCTTGTTACCAGAACTTTATTTCAGAGTTTTATCTCTTGCTAGGTATTTCTTCATATGATAAGAAAGAAAATGAAACTTTTAAGAAGAGTGAAAACACACAGACTCCCTGAACTCAAAAGCTTCCCAAAAGATTCCATAGCTATAAACAGCAATAGTGACTACTTTTATTTCCTCCTCATTTCATCCAGTATGAGTCTCTTTCCAGTGCTTGTTGCCTATGTTTTTCCTCGCAAAATAACGAAACTTGTTTTGGAGGAAAAAGGCACATAGAACTACTGTTAACATTTCTTTGGTATTCTAATGAATGTAATAAGCTCCTATGATGGTTCTCCCAATGCAGGGAAACCTTTAAAAATATTAAAGTGACTTTTTACTCCAGCAGTAAGGAGCATTCCAGTTAACTGGTACGATACATCAAGATTACAAGTGTTCTCTTAATGCTGGAAAAGAACTCACAAGAGGAAACAATTATTCACTTTGAAGCTTTTTATTATTTTTGAACATGACTCAATTACGTTATTCTGTTTATACATTTATTTTTTGTTTCCCTTAAAATATCACTTGATTTCTGACGAAACCATATTTTCTCACCCAGTGCTAATTTAATTTACAGTGCACTTACAGTTTCTCTATAATTTAGTGGAAATTGCACTTTGACACTGTTTCTCTGACACCTAAACTAGCTCCACAAGCTAACAAAGTCTCCTAACTCTGCCAGAAGTTTTGAGATAAAGAACTCTTATGATTATTTTTTCTACACGGTATTTCTTTCGACCCTCAAAATATAATTTTTAAAATTAAAATATATATCTATAAATTATTAAAGTAAAAGCATAAATTTCCTCATATCCTATTTTCAAAACACATCCTTAGTTATAACCCACATGATATAGATACGTTTTCGTAACATATGCATGAGGAATTCCATCTCTTAAGAGACAGAATTACACATACAACATTACATATTATACACGCATGATATTAAATTGCATATAATTTTAAGATAGATTTAGATCAGATATTAGGAAGAAGTTCCTCCCTGTGAGGGTGGTGAGGAGCTGGCATTGGCTGCCCAGAGAAGCTGCAGCTGCCCCATCCCTGGCAGAGTTCAAGGTCAGGTTGAACAGGGATTTGAGCAACCTGGTCTAGTGGAAGGTGTCACTGCCCATGGCAGGGGTTTGAAACCAGACGAGCTTTAAGGTCTCTTTCAACCCAAACCATTCTGATTCTATGACATAACTGCCTAGAGTATTCCTTGCATCACGTAAGTAATTATTTGAGGTAAGACTTCAGCTAAAGTCAGCTTGTTGTCACTATCAGAGGCATCGATGGAGTTTGGCAAGGTTCAGTATATGCCTACTCCCACTTCTGCCAGTGGCTCACAGTTTAATTTAATCAGTAGATCACCTATGTCCTGCAATCCTCTTTTCTCATCTATAAGAAGGAAACATGTTACAGCCCTCCCTATAAGGTGTTCTGAAATCTAATGATTATGCAAGTAAATTTTTCATATCTCAATCTTGTTATTAATTGAATGCCTGAACTGTAAGGCTCATACATATTTGCATAAATAGTTCTTTATTGAATTTAACTGGATCAGAATCAAGCACTTATCTCAGTTACACTTTTAAATAACTTTTCGAGAGGTAAATTGTTTTAAGGCTGATTTTTTTTAGGTGAAAAAGTAGATTGTGTTGCTAATATGAATAACTCTAAACTGTTTGATTCCCTCAAAATATCCAGAAATTGTAAGAGAAATTAAAAGATTACATGAGAACATTAGCAGTAACAAGAGACTTTAATTTACAAACTAATTGGAACAGAGGGAAAAAAAAAAAAAAACAACCCAAAACAACCCATATTAAAAGGAACAGTTTGTAGATTTATTTCTCTATGGGGACAGACTGACAGAGTTGGTATTGTTTAGCCTGGAGAAGAGAAGGCTCTGAGGACACCTTAGAGCACCTTTCCAGTACCTAAACAGGCCAACAAGAAACCTGGAGAGAGACTTTTTACAAGGACATGTAGGGATAGGACAAGGGGAAATGGCTGTAAGCTGACAGTGAAGAGATTTAGATTAGACATCAGGAAAAAATTCTTCACTATGAGGGTGGTGAGGCACTGGCACAGGTTGCCCAGAGAAGTTGTGGATGCCCCATGACTGGAATTGTTCAAGGCCATGTTGGATGGGGCTTTGAGCAACCTGGTCTAGTGGAAGGTGTCCCTGCCTAGGCCAAGGGTTTTGGAACTAGATGAGCCTTAAGGTCTCTTCCAACTCAAACCATTCTATGATTTCCTACTATCAAGGAATCTAAATGAAACTATAGCATGGAAAGGCTAAAATAGGGTGCCTATAACAATATCACAGAAGCCTCAATAACACAAGGTAACCCATGGACCTCTAATTCATTGGCTGTGAACAAAGAGTCTGATCACATGGAACAGTTCACAGGTTGCTGTAGCTTTGTTCACAACTAGGAGATCTAACACAAGAAACGGTGCGCTGTACTGGCTCAAGGCTCAGTAAGTCTACTGGAAATCAGTGCAGACCTACTTATTGTCGGGGATCAGGGTCATAACAGAAACAATTGAACAGGAGCCATTGGCAAGGCTACCGTTACTCTTGTCAGTCCCAACCACCAGCAAAACCATTATAGCCTCCACAAACATTATTGGGTTTTCTGCCCTTTTTATGTCATGGCAAGGTTAGCACCTCCTTTTCAGATACCCACACACAAACACATAAAATTCCCGGACTTAATAAACCCTCAGAAACAGTCAAGAAGCTTAGTTAGGAAATGCCTAACTATGCCACGTCTTGTGCTACAGCTACAGGAATCCATCATCTGTAGTGTAATTGCACCAGCTGGATCTTAGTGTGGCTTTCCACAGACAAGGACTGATGTTTCCTATGTGATCTTGTGTATTGGAAATTAATAACAATAATCTGGCAAAGTAAATATAGTTAATTAGTTAATAGCCTATTTGGTGATGAATTTACTGATAGCTCAATTGTAAGGATAATTCCTTACACTGGTACTAAAAGAGCATTGCTACTCATGTACAACACATTCATTGCATCCCTCACTCAAATTACCTGTAATAGTGGATCATAAACTGTAAAATTCTCCCAGATCACTCCTTTATAATATTAAAAAATAGAAAAAAAAAAGCATTAAAAAAAGACAAAATGAGTGGGGGAAGAGAGGGATAGAAAAGAAAGGCTGGAGGACCAAAGGCACTGAATCAAATTCTTATTCACAGTGTCCACCAATATGGAAATGTTAGAGCGGAAAAGGGCCTGCTTTGCCCACCTCACAAGTGTCATATGACTACAAAAAAAGAAAATTTGAGAAATGAAGGTCCCTTTCAAAAATATGTCCTCAAGTATTTTCCTTTTGCAAAACTGGATTCTGAAATTAGCTAAAACTTCAGTCCCTTCTAACTGCAGAATTTTATATTCTTTTTTCTGTGCTTCAATTTTGTAATATTCTAAAACTCTTACAGGAAGAGGTTATAGATCATCATGAAATCAAAGCCACAGTGTTTTCATACCTCCATCTGTTTCTACCACACTCTCATTTTATGGAAAACATTTTCATTGCATCTTCTTACTTTAATTTTATTGTCTATTAACTTCTCCAAAACAAACTGGGAGTAGAAAAAAAAATAGAAAATATATTCCACAAAATTGTTATTTAGGAAAAGTGCCCAAAGCACTAAAGAACCATGCCTGAGAACTCACATGAAGGATGAGCATTCATTTAGGTCACTGAAACTGCAGCTAGCGAGATGAGGTGGCAGCTCCAGTTTTTTTTGACCTTGCAAGCCACTTGCTTCTCTGAATGTTTCAGTTCCCCTCATTCGTAACAAGAGAATGATAATATTCCATTAAATACAGCCTCTTCGACATCTGAGTTCTTAATCTCAAAGAATTTGCAACCTAAAATGACTAACTCTTGGTATAAGCTTATACAGCATGCAGCACAGTGCAGTCTCATCCTCAGCCTAGGTCTGTAGTTATTAGTGCACTACAGCAGTTCTTAAGAACTAAAGGAACAAAAGGTCTGTCATGCCCCAAAATAATATAATGGAAAGTAGTACTCAGAAACACAAAGATACGTTTTACAAAACTATGAAAGCCCACATTGTGCACATACAGGCACACATAAGACATGGAGGGGTGTAACACAATCTGCCCAGAAATTCAAGTGAAGTGGGTAAGAAATGTTAACTGCCATTAGCTATAAGTGTACCTTCAGGGAGCTGAAACAAGTCAGGTGTAAGTCAATGAGCAACAATAGCTAATGTGTAAGGTCAAAAAAAATATTAGAGAAAATTCTACATCTACATTAAAAGCCCTTTGGCTCCAGGTAATATAAGCTAGCATGATTTCATTAAGAAGACATTAAGAGACAGATTTTTAAAGGTGAAAAAGAATTGTCAAGCCATGTTATGCAATTTCCCTTTTTAAGGGAATTTTAGCAGAAGAATGCTTATTTTTTAATATTGACAAATCTGAATTGCCACATTTTTATACAAAGAACATATAGAAAGAGAGAAGGGAAAACCCAGGGAAAACAGGTTATTCACTGAATTGAGTAGCCTAGTGATTTAGCACAGACATAAGGCTGATATTCTTTAAGAAATAAAGTAGCAAACTCTTTGAGGCATAAAGAAGTTCTAAAGGGAGTAGAGAAGGAAAATGCTACAAAGGATGTGTGAGCCCTTATGACATATGTAACAAATGACCAAGCAGCGTGGACTAAGAAAGACTGAAGCAGTAAGGGATTTAAGACAGAATATCTCTTTTTTTCTAGCAAGACTGTAAAAATATGAGATAAAAAAAATCAAATGGCCTGCAATCTGAACAAGCAGCAAACATTATGAATTTTTAAAATATATCTGAAGGATGAAAATCCTGCATAAGAACAGAGAGAGGAGAATGGCTAATTGCAACTAGCAAGCAAATGCAGTCTCTCTGGGGTGTTTCCTCAGCTTCGTTTCAGACACCCTGTGTCCCCATATCTGGTACAGCAGGCAGGTTGGTTGGCATCATCAAGTCGAAGTGTTTTTTATACTGGGAACACAGACTGTATTTATATCAGACTTCAGTGTTTACACACTGCAGTCTTCCATTACAAACCAGCTGAAAAACACCATACAGTTATGCTATACACATTCCAGCACTCCCTGTATTCTCTGCAACGCATATAGTAGTTTTCCATGAGTTACTGAAGCTTAATATTCTGTTTGTTGCCAAACACCAATCATCTACTTTTAAAAAAATTTCCCATTGAATTTTTCTATGAACTAACTATTTTGTACCTAGTGAAGGTGGAAACAGCCAGTATGGGTAAGATTGCAGAAAGATTTTCCAACACAGTAGGAAATAGTTTATTCACACATAATTTTTCAAAAATTCACCAAAATGATGAAATTTGCTATTCTTTCCCCTAAGAGGACTATGTTCACCATTCACAAATTTAGAGGGGAGGAGGAAGAGGAGACAGTAATATTAAAAATCCCAGGTCTACTGTTTCCATATTTTTCTAAAGGAATAAATTCAACTATATAGCATGTCACACTATTCATTTGGCATGAATATTGTAAATATACTTGTAAAGTTTATACAAGTTCATCATTTTAATGTCCCAAGTATCTGAATTTTGGATACTGAGTATCTGAGTTTCTGAATTCAATTATGAAAATCATCAAGGAATTCAATTAGGAAAAATGGACCAGTAATTGTTGCTTCTGGCATTCACACTGGATTTAGTTCCTGGCATTCACTAGACCACAAAAAACTATGTAAAATTCCTAAAGTTTGATCATAATCCAAAAAGAAAAAAATCTTCTTTTTCTGGTTCCATTAAGCAATCTCAGTTTTGCAAGATGTAACCAGGAAGTTTGCACATGAAGTTTCTAGAAGCTCAATTTTAAAGATAATTGAAGAAGAAAATTAAAGAAAACAGAAGGTGAGAGGAAGAAAGAGGAGGAAAGTTGTTTCCACTTGAAAAGAAATAACCAAATGACAGTGCCATGTACAAATGTTTCCTACAAACTGTAGATTTTTGTGGCTTGACCTCAGGAGGAAGGGAGGTCAAAGATGCTACTACAGATAAAAAGGATCTGTCTTAGGCCAATTAAATACTAATGCACAATTGCTTCATGGGTTATATTTCCTACTGCCACATTCAAAAGAGTTTGAAGTAATGAGATTTTTGCAGTTATTTCTTGAAGAATATTCAGTAATCTAATGGTTAGATCCAGATCTGAGTGACAGTCCTGTGAAGTGTTATACACTAAATAAATAAATGAGAACTAGTAAGTGCAAGACTTTACAGAATTAGCCCTTTATGGCATATTCCCAATTAAAAGGGCAGGCCCCCCCTTCCCCACCGAAACTGAAATATAGAGAGAATGTTAAAACAATTATTTAACTAATGTTAATTTAGATTTCTAACTGGAGATGTAGGTATGCCACAAAAGCAAATCACCTTTAGTACTACATCCAAAGAAAACAGATTTGGATGGCTGAGGAAGAGCTGCGTGAAATCAGAGGAAAAAGACAAAGAAAAGGTCACACTTCAACCCAGGAATGTTTGGAGAAGCTGAGGCTGAAAATGGTGGCCTAACCAGCCTGACGGCAGCAGAATTATGAATATGGTGTGGGAAGTCCAGCCCACCAGTAAGAACTATGGGCTGTCTTTCGGCATGATTCACTGCTGTGCTGAGAAGCTTTAATCCAAGCTAAATTCAAGAGGAAACAGAATTTCTCAGAAGCTTGCAGGACAGATAACTGGAAGTCTTTTATGTACTGAGAAAAGGAGGAAGAAATCTGGCACATTTGTAATTTTTGCATGTTCCTAAAGTATTCAAGTATGACATAAAACGTGTATCTGACCCAGAGGAAAGTCTTTATGTTGACTTTATAATTACTGATGTTTGTAGTTCAGCATACTTAGCATTTTCTATTCAAGGTCTAGTTTTAACTTGCAAATAAATTTTTATTTTTTTTTTATTTTTTTTTTTTTTTTTTGGTCTCAAATGAAGCAGCTGATCTATTTTTTTTTGGAACGAGATCTGGTGAAAATATGCTTTGCTTTGTGCATGTTAACATTTGAGACAGTCGTATCTAGTCATTTCATGCTTGGAAGCAGAGACCTGAATTTTTAGCAGAGGGACAAACAGTACAGAAGGAAAATCCTGTTGCCATCACATTAAACTGTTTAGATCTGGCTACACTTTCAGTCTCTGAAAATACTTTCTGTTAGAAACCCACTAGAATTTCATAGCTAATTTCTCAGCTCTATGCCTCATATCCTCACAGCTCCTTCAGCCTGAGAGGACTTTGTATGTGTTCGATCCACAGAGTATCTCGACCACACTTTAGCAAACCCTGAGCCATCTCAATGCAGTAAGAACTCAACGCATTCTTCCACACAGCTGTTTCTTTGAGAAGACAAATACTCATGTCAATAAGCATCACACAGTTGGATGGCAAGCAGTCAGTTTACCTCTTCTCTACAATTAGCATTTCCACACTGTCCAAGGGGAAAAAGGTCAAACTCAATCTGGGCCAGGATGCAGAGGAGTGGAATTGTGTGCATATAAACATATATATATGGTTTATATGTATGTGTATGTGTAATTTTTAATATATACATTTTATATATACTGTACAAACACATATATATAGCCATATATATAAATACTTTTGAGAATTCCATTACATGAACCTATATCAAAAGAAATTGTTAGGAAAAATCAAATTCTCCAAAAATAAAAATGGCAAGGTGACAACTCATAGAAGCTTAGTTTAGCTCCCTTAGGCATACAGCTTCTCATACAAGTTCTATGTACATGTTTGCATTAATTTTGAAAGAAAAGAGTTCCACCTCATTCCGAAGATAAGATCATGAATTCAAGTGTAGACACCTGGAGTTTGATTTGCAGACAAGCTGAACACTCACATCCATAACCAAAATCAACAGAAAACAGTTTGAACATATAACATGCTACAGAAGACACATTACTTTGCAAGACTACATATCAATCATTTCAAACTGGATTCACAATATTAGCACTTTTATTCTATGTTCTATTCTATGTTCTACTTCATACTCACACAGGGGCCAATGCTGCCTCATCTTGCAGGGGTGTCATGCTAATTAATTCACAAACAATTGCAAATCAGCAAGATACAGCACCAAAAGCACCACAAAAAAAAGCACTAGAGTCTATTTTTTTAATCTGTTGATGCAAGGTTTCAGTAGCATTCAGTAAATAACAGAAGAACAATGACTAGAATAAATACTGAGTCACTACTTATTCATTAGGAACACTGTAAGCTGCACTAAGCAAAGGCCATCTGGAACTAGGAAAGTGGTTATTTAAAGTTCCACAGATGACTTGTATCCTGGGATTTCTAAGTGCTTGACTTGCTTGACTTTGTATTCTTAGCTTTTTTTTATATATATATAAATATAGGTTTGGGCAAGGTCAGTTTTATGCAAATTAGACTAATTTAATGTTACTGGGTGGAATTCAGAATAGAATGTAGAAAATCTCCTACAACACAGATGAAATTTAAAGAGTTCCTTGCTGTAATTAAAGGTATGCTAAACTGATAGAGAAGCAAATCTGTCTGGAGGGAACATAATGACTGCCCTTGTAATAAGTCAATCTAGACAGAGAAATGCTCAAACCCATGATGTTAAAGTCACCTTCTCCCATAGACAAAAAACATACAAAAGGCAACAACATATATGTATTTACCATCTCCATTTTCTTGGTTATTTCTATTCTATCAGCAAACAGTCTAACTATCACTATCACTCAGAAATAATACGTTACTACTTCTGGAAATTAAGAGGAAAATATTCAGAATCTATCTTTCAGGGTGAAAAATCTGTAGAAAAGGTTTGAGGTTCCCTTGATGGGTAATGTTTCTCTGAGCATCCCCTACCAGACACTGAGAAAGCCTGCAGAATACATCCAGATGGGGAATACCCAGCAGCTGCCATTCAAAACACAGAATCCAAATGAATTCAGATATCCTGCAGTGTTTTGCAGATAGATATCTGAGCATTAACTTTCCTGAAGACAGACCTCCAAGCTCTACCTACATCCATTTTTGCTGCATAACCATCCTTCTGGGGCTGCCTGGGTTAGCAGTTTGCTCATTATAATACAGACTAGTGATAACACAACTGAATCCTCCCTGTTCTGCTAATCAACAGGAGGGAGGAAATTCCTGCATTTGTAGTCACAGGCACCTGCCCTTTCTCAGATTATTAGATAGACCCTTGACCGTATTTCTCTTAGCTACCTGCCTGAAGCACCCTGTTTGGCATATGATGCCAGGACCCCTCTGACATGGGCCTCTAAATCATATCCCATTGGCTGATAATTGCTGCTGTGGTGTGCCAGACTTGACTCCAGCACAGCTTTTCTTGTGGAAGATGAGAGGTACTACTAAAAGGCCATGATGCAAAAAAAACATTCTTCAAAACAAAGTATGATGTATTTTGTCTAAAGTTATACAACACTCAGACAAATTGACTTAAAATAGCAGAGACTGAGGCATTTACTGCTAGTGTTTGGCATCACCTCCAGGCTCCAGGTAGATGTGATTTAACCCTGACACACACTGCTCTCTCACGTACCTTGTTACAGCTGTCCCAACCCTTGGCCCTCAATCAACCTCTAGCAGCTGGCGGCAGCTGCCTATTTCTCTCTTCATCAGCTTACAGCAGTCCAGTCTTCTACCAGATCAGTGCCTACTGATTTCCTCCTGCTCTTTCTTAGCAAGACAGCCTTGCTGCTACTATTAGGACTCCGCAGCTGCAGCTTGCAGATATAAATACAACCACTCTGTTCAAGTATTTCTGGAGTGCCCTTTTTATAGCCCCTTATTTTACATTCCTTGCCTGGTTTTTTCCTTCTTCACTGTTCCACTATCTCTCTCCTCCATATTTCACTTCACATGATGGATCTCACTCCAATGAGCCAGACAGACACTATAATCATGAAAAATAGTTCAGAGACAGAGGAATGGACATACTGGGCAGAGAGAGGAGCTTGAATGCATACGTGGTCCCAGGCAAGGGATGTAAGCAAATCCCAGTAACTGCGCAGCCCCTGCATTGAGACCAGGGCTATTTTCATCCCTCCTGCCTCTATAGCTAGAACCTATGACCTTTATTACCTGCTTTGAGCTGTTCTCTTCTCTCTTTCTCCCCAGGATGCAGAATTCCTCTCAGAAACTAGATTAAAATATATCTTTTAAGAGAAGACATCAATCTTATCCTTCACCCTTGTGTAACTTCCCATAGGAACCCTATGAAAGTGCCATTCTCTCTACCGCAGAAACCTGTAACTGTATTGTAAACGTCCAACAAAGGTGAAAAAGCAAAGCAACAAAAACCCGAGACATGCAGCATTGTTAAAGAGCTACTGCTCGTGAAACAATATGCCTAAAGATCATCAAAGGAACGACTGACAGTTTTGAACAGCACCTTGTCTACACTTTGATTTTCAGATTCCGCATTTAGTGATATTTTATGTTAGCCAAGTCTTCTCTTACAAAGAAATTGTCACTTTCTCACAACCCAGGGGAGTGGAGTTCGCACAGAGTAAATGAAATACCATAGCATTTTTCTGTCTTCATCAAATATTGGGAGCGTGAAATATTCATCAAATATTGGGAGAGTGAGCCATAAACAGCGGATAACATAGTAGGTGGGAAAAAGTGGGGAGGAGGGATGACTGGATGAACCCTCCATTGCTGATTGAACAGGACAGTAGACTTAGATTAAATTAATTTTCAGTGTTGAAATTATGTTGCAGTAGTGACAACCAGAAGAAAATACTGATGGCAACGAAATGAAATTCTAAAGATACTGGCATTACTTCAGAAGACAGGATGTTGACACTATTTATGTTAATTTCTCCAGGTTTCACCCCCATCTGCATTATTGTTGACACCTCATGTAACCAAGCAAATAACTCTCAAAGAGCCAGGGAGTGAAAGCAAATGATTGCAGCTGCCATTAGGCTCCTATATATTGTAGTAAGCAAATATACCAGCTCATTATGACCTTGATCTAACAGCCCCAGTAGTCCACTCAAAGGCTCATCGAGTACTGCATTTTTAAATGTTATTTCACAGAGAATGTTTATTTAAAGTTACGTTTCTCTTACCACTTTTCAATTATAACAAGCAAAAGACTATGGCAGAGAAGAGAGGGAAAATAAAAATGAGAACACAAAAGGAAATCAAAGGCAAGTGAATCAAAAGCAATAAGCAAACCCCTTTCAATAGTTAGGTGCATTTTCAAAACTATTTACAGGTCACAGACAGAAGGGGACACTTACTCAGGTCACCTTAGCATTATGTTAGCAAGCATTCTTTCCAATTTCATCATCGCAGAACCTGACTTTTCAAGCATATTCTCACACATGTAAATACATAAATTACATGAAAGTCCTGTTGGCTTGTAATTCAGTCACTAGGATGAAGCTTCCCACAGGAGCTCTTTCCACCAGGAAAGAGGATACACTGCACCACGAACTCTCATTTATTCAAAGCAGTGAATGTCAGGTCTGGGCAATTGAAGTCAACAGAAAAATTCCCACCAAATTCAACGGACTTTGAATCCTACACTAAGTTCTCAGTAGGCATTTGCCCCCTCTCCTTCAGGTACAGTAGCCATTTGGCCAAATTAACTGTTGTCAGATTCAAGAGACAGATGAGATTGGCTGTGTAGCTGCACCTGTTGCATTTTCATTTTATACACCTGCAGCTCCTTTCATAATTTGGAAATTACTTTGTTATACTTAAATTGCTTTCAAAGGCAGTCTGCCCAGGCCAGCAGATGCACTAATGAGGGTTCTTTATCTTTAAAATGTGCAAACTGTAATTTTCTTTTTTTCATTTAATTTTAGAAAGATTTTAGTCTGTTATTTTTCAGTTTGCATTTAATACCAGAGTAAAGGGACAGAAACATAAGATTCTTTGTAGTAATCTTTAATGGATTAGTGGTATTGATCAAAGAGCTTCGGGTGCTGATGTGAATTTGTCACTAAATCTTAAGGCATGTTTATCTACTTACCAAGAAATCAGAGTGTCAAGCTAGCACTGGTATGAGGCCAAGGGCTAGTATATCTGCTTCCATAGTTGGATGCACTTATTAGCGAAAGGAAATAAACGGTCAAATTATATATCATTATGTATTAGGGTGGGGACTGCTGTTTCTTTTTCTAACTCAGAATTTCTCTTAACTTCATCTAAACAGAACCGTTTCATCAGGGATGGAGCAGTGCAAGACAACATTCTGCATTAAATTAGGTAGTAACCTGCGCAGTGCATGTTAATGGGAAGAAAAGCTGCATCGCTGGGATTTCTTTCTTTTTTAATTAGATACAATCAGTTTGACAAAAGGACATTGAGTGGTCTTGATTTTCATTTCAGAGAGATGTGATCATACTTACAATATATTTGTCAGGCAATTTAAAAAAATGAAATATTAGATTATTAAATTAACTCTTCACAGATATGAAATTGGTAAATTAAATCTGAAGTGACCTTGAAGGAATAAAGTTTCAAATTTTAAAAAGGGTAAGTTTTTGAAGGGAAAATAAGATTTCTTGAAGTCTACCATGAGTTCACTGCGTGCTTAAGATTTCAGCTCTTCTCACTCATTCTCAAACCCTTTATAAAGAGAGGATTCTAGGACCTTGACTTCATTCACAGGAGGAAAAGATAACCGGGAAAAAAGTATGTCAGTGGAAATACCATGTGAAACCACTGTGACTACAACCTGGCAGTGGTTAAAGAAGAGTGAGGCTGAGGGAAAAGACCTACGATACGGTTACTGTATTAGCATTGTGCAAGAAAGTAGAAAACAGATTCTCAAAGTATTTGGTCCAGAGATTCTTTTTGGACAAAACCTGATCCATTAAAAGTTTAATCTAGCCTTTTCCTTGTCACCAGGATCTGACTCTCCTCTCAATGACTTCTCCTCCAAGTGAAATAACCTGTGAAGCAGGGTGCTAGCCCTGCTCAGACTTGAGGGAAGGACGGCTGATTTGTCCCAGCACTAGGGGAGGTGGTGAAGGCTTTCCCAGAAGCCTGGAGTAGGAAAATGTCAGCTGTGCAAAGGCAAAGGGCAAAGAGGACTTACTCTGGTGCCAGGGAAAGAGATCCATGATGAAAATTAAGGGAAAACAGAGAAATACTGTTTACGCAATGGGGGTTGAGATAGTCCAACATTTCTAGTCATGTGGCAGAGGTGATGCCATAAAAGCATTACAATACTGTGAAAACCAGTGCTGCAAAGTAAACTGAACAGAAAAATGAGCAGGAAAGGATTCAAAGCACTGGTGAGAAGCACAGACTTCTTATAATCTGACAAGACAGACAGCTAGTTTCCATGAAGTGTATTTTAGAAGACTGAAAGCTGAATTCAGATGTAGCACCGGCTTTCATTATCAAGCGCTTCATATAATATTTGCTTCTGGAAATTAAAGTTCGTAGCATTTCAGAAAAGATATTTGCATATAATAACCCCTGATCCCTTTGCTTTTTCTTGCTGCCTGGTTCCTAATTCCTACAACCAAATTCCAGTCTCAACCTGTACGTTTCTCTTAGTCCTGTTCCCTTACCTGAACCTGATGCCACTACTTATTCACAGCATCTTCCAGCTAACCTGACCTTTGGTCAAGAGACCGCACTTCTCCCAGAGGCTCAGGAAGCTGCTATGTTTTTTAGCCCTAACAGGGCTTAAATGTGTTAGCTGAGACTGATCCTGTTTCCATATACTTAAAACTTTCCTTCTGCTGTGAGTACTGACTGAAGAGTTTTTCTGAACTGCTGATATGAGCCATTTTCATCAGTAACTTTGTAAGAAGCACATTACCCCTGATCTTCAGGAGTCACGTTCAGTTGTATCAAAAGTACCTGACTAAAACAGACCTCCAGTTCCCTCAGGATATCCAGAACTCAGATGTACTTCTTCTCACTTTGGGTTAGGAAAAATGCACTTAGATTACAAACATCTTTTTACATCTCTGTTTGGTAGTATGAAGCAATGAGACTTCTGCAACTTATGTTTCTGACTGTCAGTGTAGTCTTCCATGTAGCAACACCTTTATTTTCTCTATTTAAGATAAATTTCCATAAACCTCCTGCTAGTTGCAATGGAACAGCTCATCGAAACTTCTTTATAGCATGTAATTCACTATTTTTAACTCCATCAGCTTCAGGCTGGGCATAGTCTCAAGCACAGACAGGATCAGAAGACAAACCAAGGAGGTTTATACAGGACATCATCACTGGAAAGAGACACTAGGGTTTATAACCTATTCTCTCTGGGACAATGCTTTAAGGAAAGTAAAGGCTTAGAGCTATAAACATTCTGCCAAGAGTACAATAAGAGTGACATCCACTAGAAGGTAACGATTTGTGTTTGAGAAAATCGTAATAGTTTCTCATATTTTTAAATTTAATAATTCCAAAGATAACAAAGGAAAAACAACTCCTTGTCATGTAAGTTGCTCTTTCCCTTGTTTGGACAGTGGAAGTAACAGGAGAGGAAGAAAGGATGAGATGAAGACCTAACAGTTACCAAAACTGAACCTACCCAAGTTGTTCTGACCTGAAGCAACAAAAACCATCCAGTGTTTCTGCAGAACAGAAACCCACACATTTAGTTATAAGTACATGCCCCTAGATGCAAATGCCATTTGAGCAGTGCTCCCATATACGCTATCCTTGATGATTTGCCATTTTTTCCCCATGTAGGGGAGATTCAGGCCTGGTGACCCACAAAGGCTTTCCACTTCTGCGTAAGAAGCAGATGTTGTTTATAAGAAATGTAAACCATTAAAAAAGATGCTGAGGAAACTTTAGAAATGGAGCTGTTGTCAGCAGAGATTAAATTGTAAACCAACAGTATGACATTTATGCACTGCTACTTAAACTGTGACAAATGGTTGCAAACATGATAGTTTCAGGATCTTTAATCTAAATGAATGGTGCTTTTAGCTTACCTCTGACTGGAATTCATTTTGGAAATAAAGAAGCATTTCCTGCTTGGTTGTGTCGAGAACTATGCCACCAATGACTAAAAGGGCAGGAGTCACAGTCTTCACAGCTCTCGACAGTACTACAGCGTACCGCAAGGACTGGAACAGACTGTCTTTACATATTTATTCCCTTCTGAGTCCCAAAAAATGTCTGCAAAGTCAATTAAGATTTTATCTACCTATCTACCTCATATAAACTGTTTACAAGTGATTTTTTCCTCTTTCATTTTTCTTGTTATAACAACACGCATAATGTAAGCTCATATAAAACAGCAGAGATCACATTAAAATGTCATTTTTAAAAATTATAAATATCTCAAATAGCAAGTTATTAAAAAATAATTTCCATCATTATCAGTTTAAACATAATATTAACTACTGGAGAAAACTGATGGCATAGGTAGTTTCTCCTACTTACACTAAATTTATTCCTGTATTATCCTCAGAGACTCTCAGCTGGAGGCATTAAAAGCATGATTCTTACAAACAAGTATTTACAAAGTGATTTTTTAGTCTTGTTTATAGTCTCGTAATACAATATTTATAAAATAATCTAATTGCAAACATTCCAAGGTGTTCCTCAGCTGACAGCACAAGAGAACAGTTCACTTTTTTATCCTGTTCCCCCTGCTCTCCCAGCTCCTTGTTCTTGATCAGTGCCTTGACTGCACCCCTTGCAGATTTCCAAATTTAAAAGAAAAAAAAGAAAAAAGAAAATAGCAGAAAAGAAACAGGAAAAGTCATTAGATGAAAAACATGATTTTTAATATTTTTTTGTCCCAAAAAAGAAACAACTCATCAGAATCACAAAAATGTGAGTTTGGCACACAAATCAGGTGACCAGCTTCTGATGTTTGCATAAGCAGTCCCCTTGCTCAATTGCAAGATTTGCAGCTGGAGGGATGTGAGGTGAACTGGGTAATGCACTGAGGAAAAGATCCCTGAAAGGTGTCTCTTTAAACCCTGAAGTTTACTCCATCCTTTTAACAGCTTCTATATTTTTAAAAATACAATAAAACCAATCTTCCCTGTTTGATTTTTTTTTTGAGGGAAAATACAGTCTATGTTCAGAAGAAATTCTCCTGATGAAATACTTAACTTAGAACAAGGTTAAAATAAAGTTAAGGCTGTTTTTAAGAGCAGGAGAGCAGTGCCATCTCGTGGAGTCTGTGCTAGGAGGCTGTGCATCCAGGATGAAACACACTCCAGAATCTGCCACCTCAGCCTCACCGCCCCAGGAGCACCACTGCTGACAGAATTCATCCTTCTGTGCATGTGCAATCACATGTTAAAAAGCAAGTCGCTGGATCTTTGGAAATTATAAGAATTTTCCTAAGGAACTATATCTGACCAAGCAGGATAAGAAACCTTTAAAATTACATCTAATACAGATAGCAGGGTGGAATTCTGAGTTACACTGGCTCCAAGGCTGTGCTTATACTGGGAGATTTGCACCTCAGCAGCACACTACAAAAAC
The DNA here is from genome assembly GCA_009867235.2 of Psittacus erithacus. Lineage (NCBI taxonomy): Eukaryota > Metazoa > Chordata > Aves > Psittaciformes > Psittacidae > Psittacus > Psittacus erithacus. The sequence goes on from WYDI02031003.1 coordinate 32,397, forward strand.
CAGTCCCAGCACAGAGGCAGTTTTGGCAGGGAAAGCTGTCTTGTCTGCTGCTGTAGCACCTGTCACCAAAAAAAAATGCATTATAACAGTAAAGCATAGGCTTTGTGGTAGATGCCTAGGCATTGGCCTTCCGCAGGCACAAGGGTGCCCATTGAGTCACGCCCCTGTGCAGCCCAGATCAACACATAAGTGCTGACAGACATCTGCAGCACAGGTCGTGGTTACTCTGTCAACCCTGCTGCGAATTGCCGAGATAGAACAGCATCACCCCCTCTCTTCTCTCTCCTTTTTTTTTTTTTTTTTTTTAATCAGTGACTGTTATTTCAATATATTAGAGCTGAGATATTCAAAGCTGCCTGAGGGGTTGGAGAATTAGATTCAAAATGTTCTAGGCAGTTCTGAAAATTCCTAAGAGAGTGATTTTACAATGCTATGAGTCTGATCCTTCAATCCCTCCTTGTGTAAGGAGCACTTACTTAGAGAAATAGTTTAACTAGTATTGTCTCAGAGCCAAATCTTGACATTTAGCTGCTGGCCATGCTGGTAGCACATTTTTTCTCATGCTCTCTGGTCTAAAAGTAAACTCAGAGTGAGCAAAAAGCTGCCATCGTGCCTTTGGGCAAGGTACACTTCTGGACAATGAACCAGAAGAAAAGCACGTGATTTGAAGATGCTGTAACTCTGAGAGATGCAAGCAACGCATGTTGACTGGAAAAAAGATTCCTTCCATGCTGTGTTAGAAGTGGGAAAGACTTTCATCACTTTGCTGAAAAATATGTCTTGGTTTGTTTGCCTACTACTGTGCTGTGGAGGGGTTTGTGAGCTGCAGGCTTAAAATCCAGCAAAAGCTAACAGACACAGAGGCAGGAAGAAAGAACCCACGCGTCATGCCATTCATTCCTAATGAAAAGACGCAACAGAGAGCAGGCTGCTGCAAGTCCAAAACCAACCTGCTGAAGATGCAGAACCCAGCTGGGAGCAGTTTCAAGGCCCCAGGACAGACACAGGCTTTGTGGATAAAAGATGTCAGTCAGATCGATGGAGAGACAGTAAAGTAAGCTTACCTCTAGTTTTAAAGCAATGCCTGGGACAAACAGGTCCTACTGAAAGTGCACACACAGTTCAAGGGGGATCAGGTGTGTTGAGCTTTTTGCATGAATTTTCAGAAGAACAAGTGTATGCGAGCATCCTGCTTGTGTGTACGTGTCCAGCAGTCCACTTTTTAATCTTTCAGCTGGTTTAACCATGCCCAGCAGAGAGGTAGGAGGCTTGAAGACCCTGCAGTCCTAATACAGGTTATCAATACAAACACTTAGACAGCGGTGATGCACTTCACCAGCCCGTCAAGGAAAATACTGCAGCATGACTCAGAGCTCAGTCATAACCAAGCTCCAAAACAGGCACAAAACCATAGGGAAACAGATTTTAGGAGTTCTGCATTTTGTAGGACTAACGCTTGTTCTAACCCATTTCTCTCTTATCACTAAATTTAGTGGCTGGTTTTCCTTTCCAAAACATTATTATATCTCAGGTGGTAAAAAGAAGATGGCGTAGAATGCTGATTTGATTTAAAAACAGGATGAGTAGTGAGATTACATTTGGAAAGGAGCAGAGAGAGCCATCTTTTGAAAGAAACAGCCAGGAAAACTGAAAAATATCTCATAGCTCACCCTGCGAAAAAAGTCTGACTGTGAAAAGTCCTGAGTAAAGGGTGGAAGCAAATATACTCCATTCATGTCTAAAATAGCACTTCCAGGCAATTTACTCTATACCCAGTGTACCAGAATGGGTGCTCACACCCCACAAAGTAACCTTGAACAAGGTGTAAAAACCACTGTGCATAAGAAGCTGGCGTGATTTTCTAAAAAGCCCTAAGTATCTGATTCAATCCAGTGAAGGGTTATGAACTGAAGAAAAGGTGAGTTTTTTCCACCTCACTCCCAGCTGGTAATTGCACTCATCATTCTTACTGTATTTAGGAGACCATGGCATACAGCGTGAGGATATATTTTGTTATGTAGGGTAGAGATGAAGAACCTAGACAGGATTGGCAAAAGCTTGGCAGGGACTGCAGTGTCATGTAATTCAAACTAAAAACTCTGGTGAGCTCAGCTCTCTGTTACTCTTTATTGAAATCATTAAAGCTTGAAGGGTTCAAAAGCCCCATTGAAGGTTGATAGGTTCCAAAGGGTTCCAAGAGGTTTGGAGGGGTTTTGCCCACGTCTACTGTCAATTCAGTTCTCTAACACAGTCACTGGATTTCAGTTCCTCTTTTTGTCTGTCCCTATCTATTAAAGTCTTCTCTTTAGTGCCCACTGTTTCTCAACATAAACATGGAAGAGCATCAGAAGACTTTTCTGCAACACATTTGGTAAACTCCACAATGCTGAGATTAGAAAAGGACACTACACCAATGAAAAAAAAATTCTCATGAAGACTTTGATGATAACATGAGGTTAGTACATTTTTTTCAATATACTTTGGGTGTTAAAATGCACTATTCCAAACACTTCTCAGGAATGATTTAAGCATATTAGGACTAATAACTTGACACATATATCAACCTATACGCATGTATAGGTTGATTATGTGCATGTAACAGCACATAAATTATGTGCATGTAACAGCATATAATTTTTTTAGAAACATTTCCAGGTTTTGCAGAAAATAAAACATGGCCTCAAGTAAGCATGGTTTCAGCTCTGCAGATCAAAAGCTACCGCAGCTACTGACACACAGTACCAAGCCACCTGGTGGCTTGCAAGAATCTCAGTCTGGATTACAAACAACAAAACAACCCTGATTAATAACATGCTTGGGAAGTAGTAGGGGACTGCTATTTCCCACACAGGCAGTATTTTAATAAATCTCCTACAGCCAAATGTTGTACACAGCTTCATTACACTTTTTAGCACTTGCAACTTTTTGTTTCTAACTGGGCATTTGCTCGCTGTCAGCAACCAACTCCCCTCTCCTGAGCAGGTCATGCTTTTTAGCTCCACACAGATAATGCGTGCTGGGGAAACCTACGTTGTCATTTGTGCCCATCTAAAACTGTGAACGCTGTCAACACTACATCTGACTGTTGCAGCAGTACCAGAGGACCAGTCCGGTCACCATCCCACTAAGTATAGTCCTTGCCTCCAAGGAGCTAATTCACAATGAATAATTTAGCTGACAAACTTAGTCTGCTTGAGAAATACTCATGAGCAGATTTCAGTTTCTTCAACCAAAACAATTAGTCAAAATATTCTGGAATCAAGATGGGGTGAAAGAGGTTGAGGGGAAGAAAGATAAGCAAAAAACAAAAGGGGATCATACCTGTATTTCTGGATAGGACAGCATGACTTCAGACCCCTAATTTCTATTCCTCATACTCAACGGATGAAATTAATTTGGGCAGAAGAGAGAGAGAAAGCCTTTCCAGACCATGAAACTAGTTTAGATCAGAACTATAGAACTAATATACATTTCACCGTTTTCCATTCCAAGTACAAGATTGTCTTCTTTAATCATGGTTTTTTTTTCTATCATACAGATGCCCCAGAGTACCTATAAGGAGAGGTGGAAAATCTTCCTTAGTCCCTGCCCCACAGGCAGAATTCTGTCGCAGAAATCACACAGTCTATGCATCCATGGTGTGTGATGCAAGTGCAAACACATACTGGGCCAGCCACAGCTCACACTGGAGTACTTCTGTCCTATGACAAAGGGCTCCTGCGTTCTCGCTGAGGATGGCTACCCCCTTGCTCAGAGGAAGTCTACTACCCCTAAGTGCTCTTCATACACAGTGCCCCAGCTAAGAGATTTAGGGTGACTACAAGAGGGAAAATTATCCATGACAGGAGATATTAGTCCACTAGTGAACCAGTTCACACTAGAGGAAGCAACAGCGTAGGTCCAACAGGTACTGCAATAATGGCCATTAACTGCTGCACTCCCTGAATTAGCAATAACATTTTCCAAACACGTGGGATAAGTCATGCTGCATGCAAGATAAGCACAGCAAAAGGGAGACCTAAAAGGACCCAGGCTGGATGAAGCTTTGGGCAACCTGGTCTAGTGGAATGTGTCCCTGACCGTGGCAGAGCAGTTGAAACTAGATGATCTTTAAGGTTTCTTCCAACCTAAGCCATTCTTTGATTCTATAATTCTATGACAAGACTCTTGTTTCCTCTTCAAAACACAAGCAGAACTAAAATAAGAGCTAACTATACACTGACTATAACCAAGCGACTGCAGAATTACACTGTGTAGGAAAATAACTCAGGTTGGGGGAAAATAAAGAAATATGGTTTCACAAAGCTCAGCTCAGAGACTGTATTGTCAGAGCAACCTTGAGAAAAGACACAGATGCTGCTCCTAGGGCAATATCCTTGAAATGGGAAGTAGAGTGGTACGGAAGTACCACGGCTCATTCCTGTTATCAGGGAGGAAGAACTGCCCGGATGCTGTCAAGAGAGATGGATTGTAGCTACTGCATCAGCAGTGATGGTGAGAACGTGTCCTGCAGCTGAACTTTGCTTCATTATAACACTAAAACACACACCCACCTCAACAGAGACCCCTACCCAAGCTGCGACCACCCCCCACTGAGCTTACGCTCTGAAATTCTTTTAGCCTGTACCTGTAAATCGAAGAGAGGAAAATTTACACCAATCCTAACAAAGGCATGAAAGGAATTTATGGCTAGAGTAAGTCAAGCTCCACCTAAAAGTAAAGAAATAGTATAAATTGGAGAAATAGAAGGGGGATACGGTGGGAGAAGCCCTCCATCGAAACGTCTGGGATCAGTCGACGGGCTGGATCTCTCTTCTCCCCCCCCACAGGGATGCCTATTGGGTAAGAGCTCTGTGTTACGTGCATTTAATTACTAACATGGTGCTAGCTATTTAGTATTATCACTGATCAGTTTTAATTCTAACCAAATCTGGTTTTGTAGTCAGTCACTATCACCGGCTATCTTGAACCTGTATCCTGTCACAAGTACATGTAATAAATTTCTTATATATATATAAGTTTCTGGAAACTTTTAAGGGATTTGGCCTAATGTGCTGCTCGTGAGGTTCCTGCATAGGTTAAACGAACACCCTCCAACTTCGTGAGCTACCCAAAAGGGGGGTAGGTGGGTTGGATACAAGGGTCTCGTCCTTCCTGGGAAGCGAGTGGACTGGTCTCCCTAACCTCTATCAGCGTGGTGCTGCTCGTAGGGTCCCTGAATAGGTTGGGTGAACACCCTCCAACTTTGCGGGCTGCTCAGGGAGGGCAGGCAGATTGGATACAAGGGTCTCATCCTTCTTGGGAAGTGGGTAGACTGCCTGGCATCTTAACGTGACACACTGATATACAGCAACACTGACCCAGACCCAAAAACATTTAATATTTGATCTATCCCTTATCAGATGACTCTAATGATGCACATTTATAGCCTGGAGGATGCATATGCCACTTGTTTCTCAAGTCTAATGTCTGACCTGCAATCTCAATTTTTCTAGGAAAGTTGAAGGAACTAAATCGTATTCTGCCATTAACTATTAATTGCTTTTTTTGTTCAAGTAAAATAAAGCATTTCTTTGATTAAAAATTAGCATGTGGCACTTATGATAGTGTATTAGTGACTGAGAACTTGCTCCCTGACTCATAATAATCATAAGCAATTTTAAAGACTGAACACTGAAACACACAGTGTTTGCCTTCCCTTTAGTCCTTCAATGCTGAATAGCAATTTTGAATTAAAAAAGTGTCCCCACTCCCTTTCTTCCCTTCCCTTCAGCAGGTTTGGCAGCTAGATTACTGCCACAGAAGCGAGCACGAGCATGTGTGAGCTCTGTGCTATATTAGTAGAAAATTTTGACAGGCTTCTTTATTTTTCTAAACATGGGAGAGGGATGTTTGTTACATTTCTTATACATGTGATGTTAACGATGAATATCAGTCACGGTGATCAGTCAGAACTAAAAACATCATTTTAAAGTTCACATTCTAAATGTCCCTTTCAGAGAGATGATCTTTTGGATAAATAATTGCTCAGGAATTTCTAGACGGAAGCTTATGAAACCAAGTACCTCTCAGGCAGGCAGCAGCTCAGTCTGCTAGGGACACAACTCTGTACAGAGCTGCTTCAAAGATAGAAAAGATAACTAGACAGTTCTGTCTTGGAGACAGGTCATCAGCAAGAGGATGTCTCCTAGACAGGTACCTGTTTTTGTCTGCCTAGAAAGTGAGTCATGAGCCTTTGTACAGCACCTTTCAGGCAAGCAACTTATTCAGGTCTGCCTACAATGCAGGTCAGCATGTAGATAAGCCTAAACAGGCCCAGGACTATGCAAGTCTGCCTCTCCATACCTTCAAAGATCCCAAGACAAGTCAAGAATTTCATTTTAATGATTTCAGAAGAAAGCTATTATTTCCTGTAAGAAATGAATTTTCAGTACAGTTGCTGGATATGTCAAACTGCAGCTTCTTTAACAACACACTCTCAATGCCAGATACAAGAACAGAATTCCTCTTTACAAGGTTCTGGTATTATTCTTAATATAAAAGGAAATGTTGTTTTGGCAGCAACTTACTACAGAGAGCAAAATGTCCAAAAGAACAGGCAAGTACAACTGGGAAAAAGAAAACTGACAGTAGACAAACTAAGAAATATGTGCTATACCCATATAAACACATATGTTGGCCTACTGTTTTCTCTTCCAACAATATACGTAACAGCAATGACTGCAGTGGAGGTTCAGGTCGAACTGGCAAAAGGAATAATATGGATTTAAAGATCATTCATTTTGAAAGGATTAAAAATTGCAAACATTTCCAATCAGCAAGGGCTTTAGCAAAGCAATTTTAATCACTCGGCTAGACAACTTTTTCGTAAAGATGAAGAGCTTACTTTGCACATATCAAAGGCATGGTTTCAGCGTATTTGCAAATTCAAACAGCGCTCTCATCAGGTAAACAGAAGTCTTGGACAGAGAGTGGTTAGCAATGGTCTGAAGTGAGATGAAAATGACGCTAATCAGCAGGTGTTCATTATGGAAAGGCTGTATATCTCTGAGATTCAGAAGCACCCACTGCAACGGAAGAGCACTGGTTTGGATAGTAAGGCAGCACTGGGCCATTCCAGCCTACAGAGACCCCATAAGGCAGCTTGGAAGCCTCAGTTATTTTAAAAGAGAGAAAAGCACAAAAAAAATAAAAAAATCTGTAAGACTCAAAAAAGTTCTGTAGATAGACAGTAAATGGGGCACATTCTAGGCAAAAAGCAGGGCATATCCAGAAAACACAAGGCAAACAGCACTTGTTTAAACTAAAACAAAACAGTCTGGATTAATTCAGAGGACCAGTAAGCCACTTTTTATACCTGCATAGTCTTAAGTGACTTAGGACATGAGACCTTGCACTTGTGTTATGCAGGACCATCTGGTCTGCTAACTGTCAGCAGGAATCTTAATGAGAGTGACTTAACTTTTCCAAGTGATATCTCCACAGGCACCCAAAGAAAGGTCAAATCATCTTTGTAGAGGTTTTTCTATGTCTGAGCTTGATCTTGGGTGTGCAATCTACACTAAATGTAAAAGACTTACCATATAACAGAATCAAGAGAAAAATTCTATACTTATAAAACCACAAAAAAAAATATTTAATTCTTATGTCTGCACTTTAAATGAGATTGTTATAGTCTGCAGAGCCCCAAATCTAGATAGTTTAGTCTAACTTACTTTACATAATCCTATCTATATTGATAGAGCTAAAAATTCATGCTAAAAGAATCGTATTGGCATCATTCCATGTTTGTTCAGCACTATAGAATGCTGTTTTACACTTTCAGACTCTAAACTCTTTATTTGCCATAATTCACTTATTTTTTATTAAACTGTATTATTCCAGCCCCGAAGACCCACTGAACAGACATAATCAATGACAGCTGTGGATTTAGGCTTCAAAATCACCTTTTCAATGTCCTTTAACATATTTTTTAGAGGAAATTTGCTCCAAACATAAGTAAAAGGCCAGAGGCCAGATGATTTTATTCTAAACTGCCATTCCCATACTCCACTACTGTGATCAAGCAGATCCTAAAACACCTCAGAGATATCTACAGGCTGATTTAATTTGTTCGAACTGAAATAGCCCCATTACATCCTTTCCTGCTGAAGATCAGACGAATACAGTGTTTGGCCAGATGCTACAAATGGCCTATGCATCTACCTCTTCACTGGTATAGACTGCTAGTATCTGTTTAAAACTCTTTTGAATCTTTCAGGCTTTTTACAGATGTTGAACAATTTAAGTAGTCTCAAAAGTTTAGTTCTGAATCTTACATAACTTTTTTGTGTTATCCAGAGAGTGTCCTAATAAGCAGAAGCCATTTCACAAAACAGTCCTGGAATATCCACCACCTTTTCTTATGATGGAGCAGAGGAGACTGGTACCAGGCAATGCTGGCACTGCATGACACTGGTGGTTGGCTGTGGCCACGCCTTAGCATACACCTGTGTGTTAGCAGCTCACATGTCTGCCAGGCTCCACTGGGAAACATGGATCCAGTCCGCCTATCTCTCTACATGGCACTGAAAAGTTGGCTGTCTTCTTTACAACACACATTTAAAATTCAAATATCTTTATATTTTTATACACACTCATATATTCCACTTCAAATTCTTTCAAAAATTTAGAACATAAAGGAATTTACTTTCATGTACCCTCTAATATCAATGTAATATTTCTAACAGCAGCTTGACACTGGCTTCCTTGTGATGTCAGTCTGGAACCAAAGGGATTGCTAAACTATGAGGATGAACTCTTGTATTCTGCTTTTGCAACACTGAGCAATTAGGAAATAACTTTAAAATGCTGCCTATAGTTCAACTGATTATCATTCTGATTATGCTACCAGCTACACTGGTGCAGAGACAGATTAATTCGACTGGTGACAATGAAGTGAGTTCAGACTTGAACCTCAGTAACTGAAACTGAATCCGTCCTCTAATCAAACTTGAACTATGGAATCATGATCGCTGATGTCAGCATTAACGGGACCAAAAGTGTTCAATTGAAGTGCTAAGGAGAATAAAGTGAAGTATCTAAAAAAGGTCAGCTTTTGAGTATCTTCATAGGAGAACACTCAAGAAGCTTAGAAGAGGGAAAGAAACCATACAAACAACTTCAGTTGCAGTTATATTGAAGAAGGTCCAGTAATGATACAGTCAATTATACTTCTTTCATGGGTTTTTGGATATCTTTGTATTTATCAGCACTAAGCACTTGAAAAAAAATGCCGAAAACACATTCTTTAAGGTATCCACAAAATCTTGTGCAGTATAGTGCTCTTCATAAAAGGATATTGTAAAACTACAAGGATGAAAAAAAGCTTGCTTTGTGAGATCTAGGAATCGGGGAGACAAAGATGAGCCAAATTAAATCACAATACTTTTGAAGTGTTTCAATAGCCGTTCCACACAAGTGGACGATTCTACATCTCGCCATCGTGTTCATTACTACAGCAGCTGAGTATTTTTTATAACTGAATTATTATTTCTTATAGCTGAATTATAAAATTCAGTTGCATTTCTTCAGTAGCTTTACTTCAATTAAAAAAAAGATTAAAAAACCACAAACAACACTGGTCCATGTGGCACCGGTCTGTACGACAACTCTATGCCTATTTAATAACTTATGTTTTACTCTTACACTTCTCAGCTACTTAGAAAATTGCAGGGAAGACAGAAAAACAAGATTCTCCATTAGTGATCCAAGCTGATGAGCCTGGAACGTAAGACACTGCAAAACAGACCTAGCAAACCATTAGTCTCTGAAAAGGTGGCAAGATCATGGAATGTGGGGTAGTAAGGCATTACACAGGCTGACCATCATGCTCACAGCACCCGGAAGCAGACAGAGAGAGCACAAGTTGTTGGTACTTTGTCATAAGAAAAGTCTGAAGAGTCCATGGCGCTCTGCTGGATGGTTCTTCAAGTGCCCTTAAAACCATCAGAGCATACCCCAGCAGTGGGAGTTTGAGGCACAGATTCACATGGCAAAGCACAGCATGGTGGAAGGGTCCCTCCTATCCATTCAGCCAGCTACGCAGAGAGACACAAGCAAACACAGCTTTTATCAGAGGCCCGGATTCTCACTAGCATGTGAATTTCCAAACAGATTGGCAAAGGATCTCAGCCCCCAAGACCATGCACCACAGATGAATGCTACAGACGACATCATCCCAATTGCCAGTGAAGGTTGGTTAGGACAAATTTAATCAGCAATGAAATAAGGCAGCAGGCAGGGAGAGCTTTAATGAACAAGAAAGACTCAGCACAAATACTGCTTGCAAACCATTTTGTTTCCAAGGGTAGGTACACTGTCCTCATATAATTTCAATTTGACAGAGAAATGAACATGCCTTTTCATCCTTCTGCTGAATGCAACCAAGATCAAAAATTACTTCTGAGGCAGTTAATAACAACTTTGAGAGTATCAGCAGAATCGTGTAAAACACCACTTAAATTTGGCAAGTTTAACTGGCTTTGAAATAACAGGTGAATAATATATTTGCATTTGCCTCCGTGGGCAGCCAGAGCAGAGAAAATTACTGTAAGACAATTTTTTTGACAAAAACTGAAGATAAACAACTCAGCTTCTTTTTGTCAGGAGTAACAGAGTGGGTGTATAAATAAAATGCAGTAGGCAGGATGTCTTTGCAGTTTAACAAGGCCTCCAGCACTCCACCACACAGAAAACTCATTAACAGACCGGAGAATCATGGCACAGATCAATTCAGATGAAGAACACAGATTGCAAGTGAAGAGATTGCAAGTGAAGAGGTAAGTGTCATGCTAAATCAGGCTGGGTAGAATATCAAGAAGGGACTTCTAAGATCCCACATCATTAATCAACTACCAGCAGTCCAAGGCAGAGCTGGTCCTGCCCTAACCTACCCGGGGAATGGCACTGCAGTAGCAGACTGCTAGTTCAAAATGTGTGGAGGATATGTATTAAAATCCAGAAGGTTCACCATCCTGCCTGACTTGATTTAATTTAAACACATGAAGCCTTAAATCCAACTTATGTTGAGCCTTTCCCCATTTAATACACTCTGCGCAAGTCCTCCTTCTCAAACAAAAATCTCTCGCACTGTTCCATATTTTGACTACTTCTCAATCCTCTCTCCTTAAAATAATTCTTTTAGAAAACCTATATAGAGTAAAATGCCATTCAAAAGATTCTTTGATCAACATATATTTTATGGCAGTCACATTTATTAAGAACTGCAATAAAAATGACAATTGCATCATCCTGGTTTTTTGTGAAAGACAGAAGTAGTTGTCACAGACTGTAAACATATACATATATATTAACATATACATGCATGAACAGGAGCGCTGTGGGTTACTCCAGGTGAGCTTGCACAGCTTTCATGCCTGCGGCCACTTCATGAGGCAGAACAGCTCACACATGCACTCAGGACACCACCAAAATTCAGGGTTGGTCAATATTTCTTCCTTGTGAGGATGGGAGCATGATAGCCACTTGAAGTATTTCTGGACATGGATGGCTGATCTGTGGTTTGAATGCTAGCCCATGGCAATATTTGCCAAAGCCAAACCACAAACCAGTAGGTCTTACTGCAGAGTCAGTGGCTCAGATACGTAATACAGACCTGTGCTACTTTTGCCTACAACACATACATCCCTTCTCACACATGTAAGCAACACTGTATAAGGAAATATACATATCTATAAATGGGTGTGTTTAATGGCTTTGATGGAGAAGATAAACAATGAAGAGTATAGTCCTTCAAAAACATGACACGTAGCAAGAAGAGCACCATGATGTAAGGCTGAAAAATATGGGGCCTGATGAAATTCATCCACAGGTCCTGAAAGAGCTGGCAAATGAAGTTGCTACTGTCCATCAGATTTGAATACTCGTGGCAGTTGGGTGAAGTTCCCAATGACTGGAAAAAGGGAAATATAACCCCCATTTTCAAGAAGGAGAAAATGGATGA
>WYDI02031004.1:0-14815 GCA_009867235.2 Psittacus erithacus
AGAAAAGAAAACATGAACAAAGCCCCAGATAATAAAAGGGAAGCCAAAAAAGAAAAAAAAAAATATTAAATTGTCCTTAAAATAAAAGCTTTCCTAGACTTGTTTTCAGCATTTCTGAGTCGAAGAAGTGCTGTGATCACCAACTCTGAAATCACATCAATGATAAGCTACTATTCACATTTTAAGTCTTGGCTGTTTATACCTGAAGGGCACTGAGCCTTGACCTCCAGGATGCTATGCCAAGGCCCCTCTCTTCTCTTTCATGGCAGCATCACACCTGAATGACCCTCAGAAGCAAATCACCTTCTGATGAGATACATCAGACTCTCCTGGAAGAAAAGCTGCTACTGCAGCAAAACTGCAAGTTGCATCTATCTTTTAAATCAACAGGAGATAAATGGGATGCTCTTCATACTGACTTTAAGGAGAACGAGTCACAGAGCAAGGGCCATGGTGTCACTGTGGATTAAGAACTGGTTATGAGGTAGGAGAGAAAGATTCGTCATGAACCACTGCTTCTCAGTGTGTAGAAAGATTAGTGGTACCCCATGGGCAAATTGTCTGTTAGGAAGAACTATGGAGGATTTAGAAGAATTCCATATGGATTTAAATACATTGAGGGATTAAGGAGCACAATGGTATATGAAGTTCAGCTGGAACAAGTGTGACAGAATAATAGATATTAACAAAAATAGTTCTTTCTAAAAAAAAAGGTATTCTTAAAATTCCTCATAGTCTGGGCTATGAGGCTGCAGAAAATTGCTGTGTTTAGACACATGAATCCTCCCCTTGGCACAGTAGCTCATATTTTCAGACTTGAAAATTTCAAAGAAAGCGCGCAAATCCTGAAGTCGGTGGACCATTTCCCTGCTGTGTTTCCAAAAAAATAAGCCAGTCTAATACATGTCACTGAGGTCAAAAGTTGAGCAGGCATTTTTTTAAAAAGTGAAAGATTTTTACAAGTAATGAGCATATACATAATGGCATTAACTAATTGCTTATAGAATTATAATCTTATTTCTTTATTTTCTGAAGGAATACTCTTGCTGCAGGGTATAAGGCAAATTTCTGATCTCTGTTCTTTGCCTAGGCTGCACTGCAGTGGGTGCACATGAAAATAGATTGCATGGCTGAGATTATCAACCCAATCTGGAAACATGAGATTCGTGTGTTTTATAAGATTCATGTAAGGATGAAATGACACCGTTCTGCAGTACTAAGGAGGCTGTGCTGCATGCTAAGAAAGTGATACTGTTATAGACTGTTGCCCTTCCAATGAGGGGAAGCCAATTTGATGTCAATGCACAGAAACATTATTCAAAAATGTCCAGGTGGAACTTTCTTAAATAATATTTGAAGCTACAGAATGCATCTTTCTTATAATTCAATATTTAAAAACACTAGAGGAAAAGAAAATCTTCAAGATGAAAGAAGCTCCTGTATGTGTCTCTATATAAGCAGCTGAAAGAGCCTCATAAACACTCAGAATAAATACAGAGGTAGGAAGAATCAGTGAAATTGTTCGTCAGTTTAAGCCTGAGATTAGGTTCTAGAGTGAAATAGCATCACTATAAGACACTGATCCTCACTGAACCCATCCAGGTGATTGTCAGACTAGGATTTCTGGTAGGTTAATTTTAATAACACATGAATCTGTGGGGTAAAGACCTAACTGAGAAAGAATTTTACAGTTCTAACCCTCCACTCTCACCTGCAGGGCCTAATCTGCATGTGCCCATCATTGTTTAATTGAAGCTGATTACCGAAATGAAATTCTTCAACAGATTTAGTCCATTCAGCGTCTGTTTTCAAAATGTTGGGTGTCTGTCCTGTTATCCATGTGGTTAATACCTTTTTCCTTTAAGACACATTTCTAAGGTTAAAGTTGAAATGCAGTTATTTCAGAACTTAGGATGAAAGTCAGATGGCCTCATTCTGGTGCCAAACTTAGAGCTGCGGGATGCTGCTTATTGTCCTCAGGAATGGGGATGTTATCCACTTCATTTGACATCACTGTGGTCCCCAAGAGACAAGTGGAGACATACCCACATATGGAGATTATTAGGCACCTTGTTTCTTCCACTGATTAGAAGGGACTTCTGGAGACTCCAGAAGACAGCCCAGACTGCAAGATATCACCCTGTTTCACTAAGGCGCAAGTAGGATATTCTGGGATCCAGTGTGTCTAGTGCTCCTCTGATAAAAGGCACCATACATAGTATGTTCTGCCTGTCTTCTGCTTATTATTACAAGGGTAGAAAATGAAGCAGGAAATGGAAAAGATCTAACTGAAGTTGGTCTGAGCAGTTTTAACTTCCACATCCGAGGAGAGTGCTCTGTGTACCAGCCCTGAGTGATAGCACTGTCCCTCATCCTTTCAATGGCCTAGTGGTTCATCTTCAGATGTAAAAGCAACAGAGGAAGACAGTCAACATGCAAGAAAGAGCATGACTCTTGCAGCACTCAGGAGGAAGGAAGACTGCTGGTTCAAACTTATTTCTCCAGCATGTGTGCATTTTACCTTAGTAAATATTGAAAATGGTTTTAAAATAAAAATTAGTCTAAGTAAAAAAATATCTCCTTTCCCAAATTCCTAGGCCCTGCCTGGGTTCAGGTTCTGCCTTCCTCTGAATGAGATGTGGATTCAATACTATTCAAGCTGAATGGAGGTATAGCCAAAATTTTGAGCCGTCAGGAAAAATACAGGTGGAGATAGATGCCATTGTGCCTGAGTTTGGATAGCAAAAGAGAAACTGGGTGTGTGGTGGCATTTACCTCCACAAAAAATGTGCTTTCTGATACTGCTGAAAGGTCTGTAGTTAAGCACTCAGGCAACTTTCAAGCTGTAGAAAAATGCCTTGCAATTTTAGTGCAATACTTAGTGCTCTTAGAAACAGCAAACTGGCCTTCATTGTCTCTATCCTGATTTAAGCAAATTTTAGGTGGATTGAACCCTACCTTACTTAAGATTTCACCAGGGATTAGACTGACATTTAGGTTTAAGGAGTGCAATTCCCAATGTCAGGCCTATTTCTGTACTGTAGATTATTCTTCATTTTTGCAGAAAATGATTCAATTGAACTAATCTGACAGAGCTGACTGGATGTCCATTATGGTGCTGCATTACAATTGCTAAACGGAGTATTGGAAGGGCACTAGGTACAGTCTGGTAAAGACAATACATAATTTGAGTGAAAGCACTAAGGGAGCATTTCAGAGTTCAGTAAGTGGGCTTCTGAAGACGCTTGGCAATGGGGAGGAGGAAAAGCAAATGAGAGCAACTGCTTGTGAGGCTGACAACCTAGGCGTAACATTGAGCTACATGTTGCTCTCCTTGGGCTGGGAGCAGGCTTGGCAAATGTCAGCAATCAAGCCATCTGTATAACTGGATAAGATTTTTCACTATCAAAATGGATCAGTCGATGGGATTGTTTTGACAGGCATGTAGGGCAATACAGAACATGCAGTTTTCATCATTGTTTACTTCTGTTTTTCCTCTTGTTGCCTTTGACATTGCCCACTGGCTTTTGTTAGAATTTGAGCTTCATTTAGCTCTACATGCAGAGCTGCCAGTGTTACTCTCTGAAGAACTCCTCCTGTTCATTCATTTACATGTTTCCTTCATGTTTTTTAACTGGAAAGAGAAGCTTTGAGCTTTGAATGCATAAATCATTAGGTCCAGGTCAAAAATAGACATTCCATTATTCAAAGTGGTTGTTCTCATTCATCAGATTTGTAGTTTATCTTGGGAATTTCCTGGAAACATGGCATCCATTTGTAGCATTATTCCTATAATTGCAGCATGAAGCCATACTGGTATTGAGATCAACATCCAATAATTCAGAACTACTCTTTTTTTGGAGTGGTCTAACTGACCAGTCATATGGCACATCTGGTCCTTAAGTCTCTTGCCTCCTACTCCATTTTCCTGTCATGTGCAAAGATGCCTTCCAGGCATCTGGAAGGCTACTAACTCCCCAGTGAGGGAGCAGTTAACTTTACGTGAATCAGGATGTTCTAAATATGCTCTAAAATCAGCAAGATGTGCTCTAAAACCAGTCAGATTTCCTGTGCCAAAAAGGTTTGGAACAAAAATTTTGGTAGGGAATGAGGGAAGTTTTTATAACTGAAAGTTAATTTTTGTGTTGCATGGTTTTTCTCTGCTACCCTTTCTCCATATTTGATAGGGAGAAATATATGTCTTTAGAGAAAGCCAGTAGTGCTGGTCTTTCTATTCTTAGATCCAGAAAGGATGAAGGTCAAATAATAAGTCTTTTATATAACAATACTAGGCATCTGATGAAGAAAGTTGGTATCATTGCCTTTGTTTTATGGATAGTGAAATTGAGGGTCAGGAAGATGTCATGACCAGGGTAACTTGATAGATCTCTTCCAGATGAAGACATAGTCTGTTCCTCATTCATAATTTGTTCAGCAACAGATACTCTCACTTATGTATAAAAACACTGAAGACAGTGGGATCGTATAGACAGATTAAAAAAGAAGGTTAGCAGATGCTATGCATTTTGTAGCAGTGACTGAGAAGAAAATCACTTGATGGGATTGTTCTCATTTGTGCCAAATTTCTGGGACCAGATTTTAGAAATGGCACCTCATAACTGTATTTTTCTTATAAATTGATCAAATGAAAAATGATATCTTTAATAGGCAATAACAGAGGAAAATTATAATCTGATGTTCTGTTATTTAAATTACCTTTGTATGTGGATTGTTCCTTAATATTTCTGTTTTCAGCTCCCTCACTGAGAGCGATTTAGATATTAGAAGATACAGAATATTATTTTCATCAAGAAATCTAATTTTCCTATGTTCAATGTCCAGTACACTTTGTGGAAGAATTGCAAACAATTACATAAAGTTGAGCTCCCAAGTCCACTCCTGAGCATTTAAATGGATTACGCATATTTCTCATTAGTGCTCAGTAGCTAACATTAGAGATACTTATTCCTGTACCTTCATTTTAGATTAATCTCTAAATAAAATGTCTTTGTGGCCTAGATCTGATTTTTTTTTTGTTAGACAAAATTCCTGATGAAGTTATAGGGACCTGATTGGTTCAAGATTGTTTTAGATCAGACAAGTAGGTATGGATTGGATTATTTATTTTTCACGTGTTTAAGGGAACATTTCATGGTTATGTCATGATGTTAAATCATGACATGAGAGTCTTGCACTGAGTCATTTCATCTGAAAGGGTAATAAAATTCTGCAATATAACACTGGCTATTCTTAGAAGAGATATAAACCATATTCTCCAGTGCGAGATCTGTGCCCTGAAAAGTGAGATTAAATAAAAGCGGCAGTGAAATATTTTGCACATGACTCTGTCAGATTTTAAAACTATATATATCTGCATAAACTCTAACGGAAATATTTATATTTCATTCCCCATTTATGTCTTCATTGTCATTACCCTGTCAAACAAAGTATTTTCTACAAATAATAAGAGGTAGAGATGATTGAGTGAGACAGAGTTCTGCTACTGGTTCAATAGGGTCTTAGTCTGTCAGCTGAAAAATAATATTTAGGCTATCACTCACGGATTGAGATAGCATTAGAAGTTAAAGCAATGGAAGGAAGTTAGTTATAAATTAATTTTCTGTATTTTCTGACTGGCTTGTCATCTTCCAAGCTGTAGAGAACTGAAGATGGGAACCTAAAAAGGACCTCAAAAGAATTATTTTAAACTGTGAGATATATCACATTTTGGTTTAGCTGCTATTATCATATCATAGCACAGTTAGCTTGAAAGAAAATGCAAAAGAGAAATCTACAGGAAGTGAAATGAGAGAAAGGTAGGAAACCCAAAGTAATCACTATCTCACGATCTCAGCTGGCAACAGATCTGTCACCTGCAAAAGGTGCTATGCCATCCAACAGTCAATTCTTCCTAAAGCAAAAATCTAAATTAAAGGTGATCAGAAACCTTCAAGGCAATCAAAAAATGTAGGGGTAAAATCAAAAAGAACTGTAAGAGATATTGCAGGAGACCCTAATTTTCTTTGATGCAAAAAGTGACAGCCAACCTTAAGAAAACTTGAAAAGCATAGATAGTTTCCATAAGTCTTCTGCTGCTGCTTTTGTATTTCCTGGCACATGCTTTGTATTTCTGAGGCCTATATAAATTATGATTTCTCTTCTAAGAGTTCACCATTATTGTTGTACTGAAATGTGTTAGCACAGGCTCCTGAGAGAAAATGCACGAGTTGGACCTCATGTTGTGGCATGTCTTGAAGCTGAGTGGCCATAGTCCACAGAATCACTTTGTGCCATACGGCTCCAAGTGCCAGTAAGGACCGTCGCCAAAAAGAGGTTTCCCTCACTTCTTCTGCTTTATAGGGAATTGAAATGACCATCTTGACAGCTCAGAAAAAGTAGTGTGAACCCTACCTCCACCCTTAGCTTTCCTCCTTGTCTTTGGTCTTGATGAAATAGTTTCAGCATCAGAGTTTTCTGAAGAGTCTTCTTTTGACTATTGCAATTGCTGTCTGGATTATCTCACTGTTTGTTCCTTATCTGAACCACTGGTTTTTGTCTTTCTTTCTTGGTGTATGTAACACTTCTCTTTGAATGAATTCAAGCTGAAAACCAAGCATAGTATGTGAAAGATCACAAATAGCGGCTGTTCCATGAATACTGTGTACTTGCGCTGGGAATGTGTGGGAGGACCAAAGGCAGGAGGACATATGATGCTTGCAAGTTGTCTTCTGATAACAGTCCTTGTAGAAACCTGAAATCAGATGAGTGATGTCAATGTATGATGCTGTTGCAAAGCAGGCTAGTTTGCTTAACGCTGCTTGTACGAACAATATATTCTCTCTATGTAAACAAAGCTAAAGGTAATCACTGCAAGTCATGCAATGCTGAGCAAAATGCGACACTAACTTAAAGCCAAGCAGAAGTAGTACGTAGAATGATGTTTTGGCATTTTTAGAGAAAGGTTTTGAATATTCAACTCTCCTACAATACAACTGTCACAGAACTGTAATAAACAGTACTAGTATGTATCAGTGTTAAGAAATTGGAAAAAAATTATTGGAAAATATTGTGTTATAAATTAATAATTTTTAATGTGAATCCTCAGATGTGGTAGTGTGCTCAATAATAGCACTGGTGCCAAAGAGTACTGGTTCTGCAGCTTTCCTGAGCTGTTATGAATGACAATTTCTTAGCCTAAGAAACTGTATGTGGATTTGTGAACCTGTGTGTCTTAATTTGGTATTGCATGAGAGTTACTAGGACTACTCCTGGATGCTCAGACTTGCAAAAGAATGGCCTTCCAAAACCATTTTCTCTCCTATTTTCTCTTCGACATTCTTTCTCTGTTGTAGAATTTGAATGCTCTGATTACATCCCCCATGGCTGTCACTGCATTGGCTTGTAGCAGCATACCTTGCTATTGAAGCTGAGGAATGGTTTTTCAGGGAAGGAGGGGTAAGCAGGAGGTTGAGCTTTTGCAAATGAGACTCCCTTGGTACAAAAATGACACCAATGTATGCAGCAGACTTTGCCTGCGCTGCTGTGTAGACTTGCTATTTCAGTAAAAGCCCACTTGCTGACACCATTTCCATAAAATTTAAGCCAACATCTTTGGGAGAAAAGATTTAATTAACACATAAGCCCCTGAGTCACTGTGACAATCTGCTTTCATAGTGATGGGAATAATCACATTTCTACTCACTGACAGTCCTTGAAATATAGGGGGTTTATGAATAATCTATAGTACTTTTTTTTTTTCATTACAAAAACAATCAGATTCTTTTGTTACTTTCAGCAAGAATATTTCTGTCTTAGACATCTAGAAATACTCCAGATTTATGTGGTGCCTTGAGGGGCTACCTCTGCTTGTGTGACAGGAGGTCTCTCGAGCATTTTGGGTTAGTATCATGAAGGGAGGCTGAGCAATTCCATTCTAACCTAGATCCACATGAGACATCCCATTATTTAAATAGAGGTGCCTTTAGGGCAGTGTATGCAGGACTCAGTACAATAAGTACATAAATAAACTGTGCTCATTGCAGACAATAAATAAAATTGTGGCAATGATTACCATGATATAAGATTGGATTAAAAAGCTTTCACTGTGAAGCAGAAATAACAGCCTAGGTACAGAGTTTTGGAAAAAAAAAAAAAAGATAAATCTTTTTATCTCCTTAGTCCAGTTGAAAAGATCATGTCTAATAGTACATACTTTTTTGACACTTCCTTTTCCTACTTGTTATAAATCCTTGAAGAAAAAAATGCAGGGCCTTTTTTCCCCTTGGTTAGTCTCATCAAAGATGTTTCTGAATTACCATGGCATAAGTTAGATAAGTATCAAGATCATAAAGTTTAATTTCATGGTCTTTGGGGCCTTATAATGTTGAGAATAATTCTGTAATCACAATTTAGAGAATGTTGTCTCTGTTCTTCTCAGTGGACATTGTTCTATCATTTCCTTACCTTTTTACTTTTTTAATACTTTTGGGTTTGATTCCACAGTACCAAAAAACAACTAAACAAGTTATGATCTGTATATTAGGAACAGAATGTTCTTAATGCATCTTTAGAGTTGTAGCAACTCTAATAACCTGAAATTTTTGCAAATATAAATTTTGCATCTAGATAAGTGCTTTCTAAGATGATAGCAGTCCTCTTGTGTTAGCCTTGATTGCAACCTGTTTTCTAAATTAAAAAATGTAAATGTGGCATTGACAAAGGTTAAAAAGATTTAAAACGGGTTCTGCAGCAATACATCCACACACCAAACTAAATCCTATGTATCTAATCAGTGTCCTCTGGACTGTGTGCCTTACTCCATTGTTTACTTTCAAATTCATAATAATTTTGTATCCCTTCACTAGGTGAAGATTCATTTTAAAAACTAATGAATTTAAAAATAAGCTTTTCCCTTGTCCATTTGATACTGAGCCTGCAATTTGACTTTCATTGTTTGTTTCCCTCCTTGTCTCGTCAATCCTTTTCTCTCTTTCTGTCCTTTTACTTTATTACATTTTTTATTGAGGACTGAGATGAACTGGTTGCTGCATCATGGGCCCATTACACTTCCTAACAATTCCATTTACACCTTATTGTTTGTCTTATTGCTGGAAAATTCAGGTGATTCATCATGCCTGAAGAAGCACCTGATCCCAATTCCCTTGGTATCATGATCACTATGTGACAGGAATACAGTTAGTGGTGGCTTTCAGACTCTAAGAGGCCAAGGTGATAACTCTTTTGGGACTTTTAGCCTCTCAAGTATTGATGAGTTCCATTTTCGTAATGCTCTGTTTTCTTGCTCCCTTTCAACAGCCCCCTGAGTGTGGAAAAGGGCTTGGAGTTAATAAAGGATGTGGCAGATATCCTGAAGCTGCAGATGAGTGCCTTCGACGATGTCAAGTATGTACATGGAATTTGCCCTTTTTTATTTTATTGGATTTCTTACAGGTTTTGAATAGTTTGTCTTACGAGCAAATATCTATTCTTTAATGTCAAGTTAATAAGAGTGTGCAATAGACAATAAAGAATATCATGATGATCTTTATAACGTCCCCTACACACAGCAACAAATTATTTGGAAAAAAATTTAAAGATTGAAATTTTCCTAAGCTTCTGTAGGGAAAAATAATCCAATCCAAGTGCTGTAAAAATATTACCAACCTTATTTAACAGTTTCTAGGTAAGGGAAGTCCTGTGAAGGGTCATTATAGCCAGCATTGCTGAGAGGAATAATTACATCAGGGATAAATAAGAACTTGGTTTCTTGGCTTTGTGTCTGGCATATAGCACACTAGGTCATGCCGCCTGGTCAGCTACTCATTTAACAAATCACAGGGAGTTCAGCTGTGTTGAACTACTGTTTTCCTTATGATCCATACTGGTGATTGCATGTTGATTTCCTGAACTAGGAGATTATGATTTGCCATATGCAGTAAAAAAATTTAGATTAGGGATTTTCATTTTGAAATCATTTTGGGTAGGAGCATTTACTTCATAAATCTTAATTCTTCCTTTTTAAAGCAGAAGATAAAATCAGTTTGATAGAAAAGTAGTGGAAGAGAAGGGTCAGCTGTGGGAGGGTTTGACAGCTTGCTTGAAAGAAGTCTCATCTTGGCGCACAGAAAATAACTAATGTCTGAGTAGCATCCAGTTCCTGCCTATGTTTCAGAAGGTTTGGGGCTGCTTGTTTTGGCCCATGAGTCAGGTTGCTGAAGAGCGTATCTTTCTCATCATTGCTTGTGCTGCCATCAGCTTTTGTTTAACCTTTGGTTCCCTTGTAACACCGTGTTTTAAGTCACAGTCTGAAGATGTTTCATCTTTGGTAAAAGTGTTTATTACTATCTTTAAAAAAAGATTTACTCCTCCTACTACTGTAAATGTAGGGAGAAATGGACTACTGGTGAGAAAGTATTCTTAGAAACCTGTCAAATACCAAACATATTAGCCTTAGTAGTATAGAAGGAAAATAATCCTATTGGGTTTTTTTTCTAAACAGTTCTTTGTATTGTTGAATGTCTTTTTGCTTGTATTTTATGAAATGCATTTTTTACGAAAACTGAGTTTTGAAATAGCAAAACCCAATATTATGTGCCTTCCTTGTAGACAGAATTTGCATTCTTGACTGAATATTAGCAGATAAAGTCTGCTGCACGTTTAAAGGGGTAATCCCATGGAACAATTTCTCTGCTGGAATCAACTGGTTCTGCTTCATTAAGTTCATTCATTTACAGTACAAGAGCACTTTCACCTACTTTTCTAATTGCTAGCATAAAGCCTTTTGGTTATTTTTTATCATTTGATAAATCACAACATTGCAATTGGCAGGCTATAGATTCATTCTCTAATGAAAAATATCCCTCCAGTGATACAGCTAGTCGTGAACAACCTTTTCTCTTTTTTTTAACGTATGTCATTGGGGAAGCTGCTTATTTTGCATCTATTAATACTCAGTCATATGACTGCACTGAAAGTACTTGTATGATCGTTACTTTAAAAGTGTATTATGAATTATAGTAACTCCAAAGAGGACCGAGCATTCTGTCTATCACCACAATATTTTTAAAAAGTATTTTGTATTTTTAAAAGTTCTATGAATCTGTTATTTGGGAAGGTTATCCCAAATTTCAAGTGAATGAAGAATTCATCCATCAATTTTCTTTACTCAAGAAAATGAGATGCTGTGGCTCAAGTTAAACCCATGAAATGCTAAAGAAATGTGGAGCTGGCCAGTAGATGTAGCAGCAGTAGAAGCTTTAGAAAAAAGCCTTGCTAAGTAAAGAATTAACACTTTTTGGACTTATTCTTTTGTCATCACAGCACAATTACCAGTGGCAAACTTTATGAATCTGAAGACCCTGTTTAGCTTCTGATTGGCCTTTTGGAGACAGATTTCAGGAAAAACGTGATGTCACGGCTATTCCTAATGCACCATTGACATTTCAAAGTGTGAGAATGAGGCCTCTCAGGAAATATGACTTAAGGCATTATGGATGATTTAGATTATTTTATTTTACTGGCAAGTAAAAGTACGCCTTTTCTTAAGGAGTCGTTTTTTTGTTTTTTGTTTTGTTTAGTTTTGTTTTTGTTTTTTATGGGACATTATATAGAAAAAGCTGCTAGTATGCCTGAGACCAAGGATTTATGAAAGGGGTAGAAATATAACATACTACTCTACTTTGAACTACGAGCTAATTATTAGTCTGGTGTTAAATTCTCAATTCTCAATTTTCCCTCCAAGAATTCTGAATTATAAGAAAGTAGTAGCACAGGTCTGAATTTTTTTAGACTACTGCAAAGATTTCAGAGCACAGGGTTGTCATGGTTAAAACCATGCCAAGTGCAAGGTCCTACACCTGGGTCAGGGCAATCCCAAGCACACGTACAGGTTGGGCAGAGAAGAGATTCAGAGCAGCCCTGCCTAGAAGGACTCGGGGTTGTTGTTCGATGAGAAGCTGAACATGAGCCGGCTTCAGTGTACACTCGCAGCCCAGAAAGCCAACTATATCCTGGGCTGCATCAAAAGAAGCGTGATCAGCAGGTCGAAGGGAGGTGATCCTGCCCTTCTACTCTGCTGTTGTGAGACCCCACTTGGAGTCTTGTGTGCAGTTCTGGTGTCCTCAACATGAAAAGGACATGGAACTGTTGGAACAAGTGCAGAGGAGGGCCATGAGGATGATGAGGGGGCTGGAGCACCTCCTGTAGGAAGGCAGGCTGAGAAAGTTGGGGCTATTCAGCCTGGAGAAGAGAAGGCTATGTGGAGACCTCATAGCAGCCTTCCAGTATCTGAAAGGGGCCTATAAGGATACTGGGGAGGGACTCTTCATTAGGGACTGTAGTGATAGGACAAGGGCTAATGGTTTAAAACATAAATGGGGGAAGTTTAGAATGGATATCAGGAGGAAGTTTTTTACTGTCAGGGTGGTGAGGCACTGGAATGGGTTGCCCAGGGAAGTTGTGAAGGCTCTATCACTGGTGGTGTACAAGGCCAGGTTTGACAGAGCCTTGGGTGGCATGGTTTAGTGGGAGGTGTCCCTGCCCATGGCAGGGGGTTGAAACTTGATGATCTTAAGGTCCTTTCCAACCCTAACTATTCTACAATTCTATGATTCCATGTTAATGAGAATCATAAGGTTAATTTGAAAGTATAGACAAAGCCATCTCATTAATGAGAATAGCATAAAAAGAACTGAGGAGAAAAAGCTATTTGTGAGTTCTGAAGTTCCTTAAACTCTGAATTACGAGTTCTTGTATTTTCTCTGAAAAAAAACCCAAAGTTTAAAGGGACAAATGCATTATTACCTTTAGTTAGTTTTGTCTGGAAAGATCTTTCATTCATCCTTATATTTTTATTTTTTTCTCTTGCTTTGCAGTTTGGTAAGTGAACAATTGCTTTTCCCATGGATTCCTACTGATTCTCATATTCTTGGTTAGTTGAAGCATGGTAGCAATCAGCTTATCTTCTCACTTTCACAATTCTGCCAACTTTAAGGGATAGGTTGCAATTCACAGTATAGCCTCAGGCTTGGCTCCCAGTGCATTCAGTCCACTTCTGCAGTTGGTTTGTTGTCAAGTTTGCACTGAGATAAACTTTGCTCACCCTGTGAAGCAGATGAGTGGAAATGGATCTAGGGAATTCATAATTAGAAATATTTCAACACTGAAGAAAAGATTCAGCATGTTAGCTGTCACTTTTGGATACAGCCTGGATCTTTATAGAAGTAATAGTTATGCTTAATATGCTTTGTTAATGGTTATGTAGCTGTCAAATAAATTTCATTATTTCTTATTACATCATTAGAGACCATTAAAAGGATATTAGCATGCTGATGTAATTATGCAAGCAGACGTAAAATGACTATAGTTATGATTTTATAATCTAATTATGGGTGTCCAATGCCCCATGTGATTGATTGTTGGACTGGTATCATGGATTGAAGTCAGATGGATAGTGATGTTAGGAGGGTTTGTATTTATTTTTAAAAAATAATTTTACCACTCCACAATCTCCAGTGTTGCCCTTCTTCATGTAATTGCTATTCTTCGTGCATTAAATAGTAAACTTACAAACATGAGAGGTTATCAAGAAACATCCAAATGTAATAAAAATACTATGATCTGTAAGCTCAGCTGTAAGGGTAATGGAAAAGACACTCAGAATCCATAGTCAAATCCATTGATTGGAACATAGATGACTGACTTGGTTTTTGATGAGAATATAAATGATTTCAGAATTTTTATAGTGTTCTCATACTTGAGGAATGTACTGAGAACATTCCTAAGGGGACTTTTCCTCACTAAGCTTAGCTGAATAGCTTTGTCTGGAAAGAAAACAGATTATTCTGATTTCATAGTATTTCAAACTGCATAACCTACCATTCTCAGCCTCCTGTTAAGAGTGAGATTTTCGGCTGAATACCACATTCTGGGATGGATAGTGCAGTAACACTGAATTTTATTCTTTTCCTTCTTATTTCTGTCTTTAACCTTGTACGACTTTCCCTATTGCCACTGAAGAACTCTCACTCTAGGTCTCACTTTTCCCCACATTTTTTTCTAGTGCTTTGGCTTCTTCCATCAATTGATCTTAATGGGCATCTTTGTAATTTTTTGCCTTCTAAAATATCTGAACTCAGAAATCAACTATCCCTTCAGGAGATGCGATAACTTGACCAAGAAGTGTGTCTATTTCCATATCTAATTTTTCAATGGAAAACATGTAGCAGGGCAATATATATTAATTGCATAAATTGATGTTTAACTACTGCTATTGTTGAAGCATGACAAAAATCTTATTTTGGTTTGTTGTTTGTATGTTTGTTTGTTTGTTTCCTATGGTGTTCTTCACTACACTAAGAAAATGCTTGACAAACATGAATTGATAATACTTAACTCACATGAGGTATCGGGTATTATTAGGGCCATACAGAGCTGGAGTGATGCATGAAGAGATTAAATTTAAAGCATTTGCTAATATGAGGTGTCCAGTCTGCTGTCTCAGAATATAATTTATTCAGTGTCTTCTGTGAAGATCTTCACATACTGAGATAGAGATCCCATTGTCTTCAGTTGCCATTCTGAGTGTTCAGCAGTCCAAGAGGTAAGCTCTCAGTTTAGACAGTTATTTGGTCTGTAAAAAATCACTGCCTGCAATTACTTGCCTTCACATGAACGGAGTCTGAAACTGAATGCCCTCATTTTCAAGAAAGGGAAAATGGATGACCTGAGAAATTACAGAGCAGTCAGTCTCACCTCTGTGCCTGGCAAAATCTTGGAGCAGATTTTCCTGGAAGGCATGCTAAGGCACATGAAAAAC